>CM060974.1:42812838-43112838 GCA_030765045.1 Tenodera sinensis
TAAGGACCCGTGGACCAACAAGGAGCCCAGTTCCTTGGGGCTTCAAAATACTGGGACACCCTCTCTCCAGGGGATACAAATATGGAGGGTCCTGCCCAGGGATGAGGACGAAGACGGACTGAGAAGTTTCGATAGCTCAGTGAAGGCAACTTCTCTAGGGGAGGAAACCTCAATTAAGAATCCTGCAAGTCTGGAGGCAGTAAGGTGGCAAACCCACTATCAGACTGTGCTTGCATGGGGCTTGTAACCCTATCAAGCAAGATTTCCTCATAAAAAGCTTCAAGTAGATGAGCCGGATGGACAACAACTAAGATGACTTGGCAAGAAAAAGGACAAACACTCTGGAATATGAGACAAATTACTTTTAGGAACATGGATTGGAAATGACATCCGGGAAGACCAAGGAAACGATGGTCGGGCATGTTCTGAAGCTGGAACAGGCAGCATTGCCTAATCCTTGGAGTGAAGATGAAGATATTCTGTTGTCAAATTCATAGTAGGTATTTGTTGCGGATAACCGTATTAATTTGTGCTAAATAAAACTTGTTCTTCACATCAAAATTAAAACAATAGTCAAATACTTATAGTTAACTGCACATTAAAGTAATTAATTTCAAAGGGAGGCCGCCTCCCCCTTGTCCCTCCCTCACGATGCCCATGCACTCTACTCTTATCACAGGTGTCGGGGGAGTATTTCATTTGAGTCGCTTTCTTTACATTTCCACATGATCTTAGAACAGAGCCGATATACTTAGGTTGGCGTGCGGTGTGCTACTTGGCAAAGTGACGAGGTGCAATGAAATTCGCTGTCGAGCGTTATGATCGCTTCTTCTTGTTTATTACAGCAGCGAAATAATAGTAACTTGGCGTATAGTCATTGATAAAACAAATAGATGACCTCTCGCGCCTGCGGATATATGAGATGTTGATATCCTGAAGATATGATTGCATCTGAATAGAGTTTTCATACACCGTCTTGCTGTGTTTCTGCGATAAGCTTACGTAAACACCTAGGCAGTTTCACATTCTTTCCGATACGCCTCATAGCTCTGCAAACCTGCAAAGCAATAAGATGTATCGGAAATTATGCGGAACAGTAACGATGTATACGTCCTGCTCACGTCGAGGAATACCATCATGTCTTAATGAAGACAGTTTTATTCATCGACAGACGTGAGAGATGTATATATACACTACGTTTCCACGGGGAGTTGGAATCGATTTGAGTCCAATCCCATTCTCAATACGATCTGCGTTTTCATTCTGAATTCAATCCGGAATGAGCGCGATTTGGATACGCAATACTCAAGCACAATTCAAGCGTTTGTGGTCACTTATTCCCCATGGAAATGTGCTAATAATGTCGTTTGCCACTGAGAAAACTAAAAGAATTACTGATCATAATTGGGAAAATATCGTTTATTGGAACAAAAAGTTGAGAGGTTGATGCTTGTTTAGGATAATGGCAACAATGACAAGATGCATCTTTCAGTGACAAGAAATTGCTGATGTAATGTTTGATATTATGCTTTTGCCACTTGAGCAAATCACCTTTTCAGAAATCATTCCAGGTGCCCTTTAGAAAATTTCAGTTACATTACTATGCACTTCATATAGTTACAAAGGTTATTTAATAAGAAATGTGTAATGACTAATGTAATCATTTTCTTATGGAAATGTCAGAAGAATTCCGAATGGAATTTCCATGACGAATTCAATATGTATTGAGTACATTCCCACTTCCGCGTTTCCATGTTGAATTCAATCCGGAAATGCCATCACTTTGGAAATGAAAGGCTCAAACACAAATAATTCAAGCTTTTGTTAGTCACTTGGTTTATGTTGGTGAACCTGTAAACGTATGTTTTCTGCGTATGTTAACAAGGTTTTCAATACCAATTACCAATTACCAACCAATGGTGGAAGTCTACTAGCTTTATTCTTGGTGCTAAACGACACATGTAAACCTAAAGGTGAATACATGTGTACATCATCGTGAGAGAAGACATTTGGTGAACTTTCTGCAATTAGTGCTCGCAGAAGAGGTTGTGAAGTGTGAAGATTCTCTCTGGTGCACGTAATCGTAGTGAAGTGCTGGTGTCCAGTGTGCTCAGTGTTTCAAACTACAAGATTGTGGTCCCATACAAAGTGAATTTTATTTACTGTGCACGTACTTTTGATATTGTTGCTTCATCTTGATTTCATTTATAATTGAGATATATTATTTCGGTCAGGTGCCGACATTTAAGTGTTCCTCGGTGACGGGAGGAATCCTGTCCCATTCGCCGGCCGATGGCCGAGCCTTCTTTCCCGGACTCGGATAAAGAAATGGTTGAAGCCGAAGCTTCGGTTTTGCCGGTTTCGGAAACTACTGCTAGCCTCCCTAATTCTGTTAAGGAAAAGCTGTTATACTCATTTAATGATTTGGCTCCATTTTTAGTAGTCCTTACAAGCAGTAAGGGGGACGTAGCTTCACTACACCCATTGAAACTTAGTAAACTTCTCTTTGAGAAATATGCGGAATATCATGTCACTAAACTACATAAAGCTGGAAGAAATCGTTTTGAAGTATATTTTGAAAAAATTTCCAAGGCAAATGCAGTTTTGCTATCCGGGTTCGACTCGGAGACTAATATGCATTCCCTTATTCCACAACATCGCATTGAGACGAAGGGCATTATAAGAAACGTGGACACTGACATTACTGAACAGGAGATTATGGACTTTGGAAATACCGAGTGTAATGCCCCCATACAACATGTTTACCGCTTTAAGCGTAAAGAAGTAACCTCGCAGGGTGAAACTGTATACCACCCCACACATACTTGTGTTATTACTTTCCGCAGTCAAATCCTTCCACATTCTTTCAGACTATACTACAGCTCCTTTAAAATTACCCCATATATCGGCCGAGTGATGCAGTGTTTCAACTGTGCCAAATATGGGCATTCAGCTAAAGCTTGTCGCAGCAATACAGTCTGCTTTAAGTGTGCCGAATCACATACCACCTCATCTTGTACATCAAACAACCTACGTTGTGTAAACTGCAAGCTTGCACATCCGGCAAATGCAAAAGCTTGCCTTGTCCGCCTCAGAGAGGAAGCAGTCCTGAAACGAGTCGCCGAGCTTCGGGTCAGGCGCTACGAAGCTCTGGCGATGCTTAGGGGGGCTTCTTCATTTGCCGATAAAGTTCGAGAAAATGCTCCACATGCAGTACGCCCCGATGAGACTTCACCGACTCCCCAGACTCTAACATTGACTAAACATAAACGTCTGGCTGGAGGAGGGTCCGGCGTCGCCGAACAAACCTCGCCATATTTAAGCACCAGCAAACGTGTTCGCCTGGCTCAAGGGCCGCCTCCGAAGCGCTCATTTCCCTACTCCTCAGATATATCTTCTGGCCGTCTACCTCAGGCAGGCCCCTCTAAGCCTGTATATGTTTCTAGAATTCCCGGTGATCTTCCGAGCTCTTTAACATCCCAGGCGGATGCTCCCGCCAACAAACCTCACGTTGTAACACAATTGGTAGACAGTCTCGCATTTCGCCGACAACTCGAAGATCTGCGTCTCTTGGTGGAAACTGAAGCGTCGAACTGGGTTGAACAGGCAGGGCGTATACTCACGGGCCTGATCCTGGCACAGATGCGTTAATTTAAGTCCTATTTAAACCATGGACAAACCATTATCCATACTCCAGTGGAACGCGCGTAGCATCCGCTCTAAACGGGCGGAGCTCCAAAATTACCTGTCTAACAAACATATTGATTTGGTGCTTATTTCAGAATCCCGGCTAGCGCCATACCACACCTTTCGCTGGACTTCTCACCGTATTATTCGGCACGATCGTAACCGGGAGGGGGGAGGACTACTCCTCCTACTTCATCCCTCCCTTAATATTCTCTCCGTCCAGAAAATATCTAGCTTTGATGAACAATTTCAGGCAGTACTCTTACAACTGCCTCAACTACAGAGCCTCACGGTTTACAACGCTCCGGCACACCATATTTCGCAAACCTTTTGGAACTCCCACGTCTTGCTGAAGCACCATTTACCAACCATCATATGTGGCGACTTTAACCTCGGACTCACACCACAGCAGATAAGGGACGGTGCACATACCTACCGGATGTTACACTCTTTGGCCTCTTCCCGTCTCCTTCTTTTGAATACCGATGACCCTACGCGCTATGGACCTCCTCCCCAACGTCCGACGTCTCCCGACCTTACCTTTATCTCTGACTCACTCTGGCCACACTCTACCTGGAGGGTGGATCTTGACAGCCTCGGCAGTGACCACAGGCCCATACTGCTACAAATTTCTCCACTTGGTCCTTCCCAACGCCATCGTCATGTCCCGATACGCCCGAAAATACATGATTGGACCCAATTCAAGCAGGATCTGGATAGTGCTTTTCTTCAGCTCACTTCCACACCACTTGCCTCTAATCCCCCCGCCCTCTTGGATGCCGCGCTAAACTCTACCCTCCCTAAGTACTACCCCAAATCTCGTCCGTACGCACCGACACGAACTGCGAAGCCACCGTGGTGGACCCCGGAGTGCTCTGAGGCAGTAGCTAAACGTCGCCGTGCCCTGCGACTGTACAAATCCTCCCCTACCAGATCCCTCTACTTAGCCACGCAACGACAATATGCTCAAACTCGACGGATTCTACAACAGGCGAAGCGCCTTGGGTGGAGTAATTATTGTTCCCATCTCACACCCCGCGTATCAACCTGTGAGATATGGCGTAAACTACGATGCTTCACGTCGCGTGTTAGGAGCCCAATGTCTCCCATAGATTATAACCCTGAATTGCAACAAGACTTTTATGTTCTGTAACACCAGACTATGCAGAAGAGAGCCCGGATGTGGAGGACCCGCCTGACGTCTTGTGGAGTTACTTCCTGGGAAACGGGAGATGATTTCCGCGGTGACGATCGACGAACTACAAATGGCTCTCCAACGGCACACTCACTCTTCTACGCCGGGTCCTGACGGTATTTCCTACGACATGATTCGTAATTTTCCGAACAATCTTCTCCACCTACTTACTGTGTGCTGTTCTCACATCCTTACAACAGGAACTTTTCCCGAAGGTTGGAACACTTTTTACGTGCTCCCTATCCTCAAACCGGGCAAGTCGGGTGAAGAAGCAGCACACTACAGACCGATAGTGCTAGCCTCTGTACTTCGCAAACTGTTGGAACAAATATTGGTTTCGCGATTGTCCTTTTATCTGGGACGCGTTGGCCTCTGGCCGAAGGGACAGTATGGATTTCGCAAGTCTTTTTCTACTACACATAATCTTTTACAGCTTACCCACGACGTTCGAGTCTCGTGGTATCAGAACCAAGGGGTTTTGGCCCACTTTTTAGATATTTTCCATGTTTATGATTCTGTGTCTGTTGGCCCATTAATACAAGGTTTACGCCACTTTACCTTCCCACCTTCCCTACTTACACTTTTTATCAACCTTCTGACAAATCGCCGCATTTACCTCGCTATATGTGACAATCCCCGCGTTTCTGTTCCCAAGGTCTCCCCCAGGGCACACTCCTTAGTCCTCTCCTTTTTATCCTCTACATTCACACATTAAGTACATTGCCGTTTAAGCACAGCCAACTTCTTTTATATGCCGATGACTTTGTTTTATACTCCCAGAGCCCTCTACATACTGTGCGTCAGTCTCCAACCACCCTTCAGGCCGATTTAGACCTCCTACTTGGGAAGCTCAATGACCTAGGACTGACGGTCCACCCTGACAAATGCGTATCGATTTTCTTTAAATGCGGCCCACCTCTGTTACATGTAAATATGTCTATTGGGGAAAATCCTCTTCCTTTAGCTAGATCCGTCAAATTTCTGGGGTTACACCTGGATCATAACCTGAGTTGGAAATCGCAGGCGATGCACCTGCATTCATCCCTCTTGGCTTCTAGTACCCTCTTCCGTTACTTGCAAGGGCGTAACTGGGGAGCACACCCCCAGAGTTTATACCACATATACTTATCTTTATGTCAGGCTAAATTAGATTACGGTTCAATAGTCATTACTCATCTTCCTAAGGTGTGGCAGAGGAAAATAAACTCTGTCCTTTACCACATTGGCAAAGCCATACTTGGGGTAGGGGGCAAACCTTCTATGAATAAGGTGTTTACGGAGCTGGGAATGCAGCCTCTTCTGCGACGACAGGTAGACCTAGCAGTCCGATTTATTGTCAAACTATTTCAATACCGAGAAACGCCATTGTACGCACAACTCCTGTTAAGTGCACGCTTACCACTTTACCAAGTAGTTGCTTCTATACGCTATCCTCTGATTTACTTATTAGTTTTTCGGAAGTGTCAAGAATTAGAGGACATGCCCAGTTTCCCCAGGCTTACGCTATACTTAGTGGACTACTTAGTCCACCAACCGCAGGCGACTCTCCTGACTGCTGACCTACATCGCGGGGACCCGTCTACACCACAACGGTTCCACCATTTCATGTACCAGCACTCGGCATCGGTGACTCAACCTTTTTTCCATCTATTTACCGACGGTTCCGTTACCCCAACAGGTGCGGGAGCAGCGTTTATAAACTGGACCACACAAACGTCAGCACGGGTGTCTTTCCCTGCGGGGTTTTCCAATTATTTTGCTGAGATTTATGCCCTTTATCAAGCTTTGCGATCTACTCTTTGTATTTCCAACTCCACGATCCTGTTTTGTTCGGATTCTTTGAGTACCCTTCGAAGCATCAGCTCACCCAGTATGCATCCGGGGATGGATTGGTGGGAGGTGATGTGTCGTTTAGAAATCTTCAAACACCTTAACCGATGCAATACAATTCAATTCTTGTGGGTCCCGGGACATGCAAATATTTCGGGCAACGAAACAGCTGACCGCCTGGCTAGGGGGGCGGCTCATCTCCCGGCACCGATGGAACCGGTAACCCTACCTTGGAGAGATGCTGCACGACTTATATATAACCACGTGATTTCACAACTTTCTAACGCTTCCGACATACCTCCCCTAACGAAGCGATCTCCATGGTATGAAATCCACTCTCAGTAGAGCTGCAATCTCTTTGATCTCAAAAATCCGATTTGGAGTTGCCGTTACACCGGCCTACTTATTTAAAATCCGCCAAAGAGCCTCCCCAAATTTTGATTGTGGTGCCTACGGTGATATCAACATCTTTTTTAATTGCTCCTTACATACACTTTCTGTCTCGCAATTTATCAGCACACTTGCCCAACGTTATGGCAATGGCTCATGGAATATCTCATCTCTGGTGTATACTACTGATACCCATTTGCCACGGCTACTACTTCACCATCTCGTTAAATGCAAAATTAAAATATGAACTGTGATCCGATCCTCCTTTAGTGTTGCATCGTTTCTCTCAGAGCTCCTACTCATTTTGATTCGACGCAGACATCGATTACTCCTACCCGGAGTGTGATAGTGCGTCCATAAACCCCAAACAACAACAACAACAAGGTTTTGAGCTGTGGTTTTGAGGTTAGTGAATGTTTCTGAGAAGAATATATTGTGAGATTATAGAAACAACAAAAGTGGCTATATTTTCTTTTGTTACACCACTTTCACCAAGAAAACTAGTAGACAAGTGGCAATGTGTTACGAGTACACTTGAAATTAGCATCTTTGGCGGATAAAAATCGTGTTTCCACGCAACCGATTTCAATATGGTCTCACGAAATGAGCCGACCGGATCCTGTGTTTGACCTTGTGGTATTCAGTCCGGTAAGAGAACTTCATACGTATTGAATTCACCATGAAAACGTATAAGCTAGTACTAAATGTTTTGCCTCATTTTCTTCTTTGAAAACATTACAGTAGATAATACATAGGTATATCGTATGCGATACATTTACTATCATTAAGGTTACTGTTTCTCATTATGTAGCCGTGCAATTACAGTTGCGTATTATAATTAATTATCTAACCTTTAAAATCAAACACACGAAACTCCCGAGTGCTACATTTGTGTTGCCCCTGTACAGGTTACTAGCATTTCGCTGATCTAATATAGAGATAACAAGCGAATGCAGTGCTCTGACCGCGAAGCCTAGCCATTTTGTCAGTTGTTGACGTTGAGTTACAAGATGGACACGGCCTGCTTTCTTATGCTTAGTAAAAAGAAGAAACAACTTCTTTTCAACGGGTATAAGTTTTCAAGAGGTAAAGGTAAAGCAAAGAATGGTTTGTGCCTGTGGCGATGTATTAAGAAGCGGTGCCGTAGCAAAGTTTATACTTATGGAATTTCATGTCTGGATATAGATTCTTCTAAATCTAATTTACAACACAACCATGATCCAGACGATGCAGTGTGCCAAAGTGTTCCCAGTGCGCTGAAAAAGAAAACGAGAGCGTACGATTCTTTAATACATGATAAACCTTGTAAAGTGACAGTGAAAGAAATGTCTCAACATGAAAATGTACTATCAACTGCAACAATGAGTGCTTCCCGCATTCGCTACAACATGCAGAACGTAGAGCTAGCTGGATTGCCGATGGCATTATATGGTTTTCATGAAGCTATTAATGCATTTAACCTGCAAACTAATAGAAAGGATCTCGCACTTTACAACGATAACGTAAGTAATATTATATGTTATTGTAGCAAAAATGTATTTCTCTGTTCATTCCAAATTCATTGCCAGCTTCCATCGAAGTCATTCCAGCATTTTGAAGTTCATTATGCTGCGTATTTAACATACATATTTGCATGTTCTGTTCTTTTCCTTAAACTTCATGATATGTAGACAACATATTGTAGGTAAATGCATTTCTTGTTGCTTGTAATTATTTGCAATACTCTGTTGTGCATGCGTGAGCGATATGCCATGTTTATATTTTTTGGGCATGTTTTGCATATTTATACTAACTTATTACAGAAATAATATAAATATGCTAGATAACAATACTCTCTCTCTCTCTCTCTCATTTTACCCGACAATGTCCAGAATGCATTGTTAATAACACTGCAAAACTACTATAGTAGCGCGAAGTTTATGCATAACATAAACACTGAGGCGTGATATTTCTAAAAGAACTGCACTTGGAACTTACAACAACCAAAATGTTGAAAGTTATTTGAATGATTCCGGAAAAAAAATACACACATTTAAAATATTTGGTTTTAAAGATGATTTCGGTGGGTTTCAGATGTGATATAGGGTTAAATTAAGCGTACTGGTTGGCAGCATTGGTTGGTCATGCCGTAAATAAACAAACGCTTCTGCACTGGAAGAAGTAAACAGGAATAGATTAAAATTTGGTGGTAATTAAACAAAGATAAGTAATAATTAGTTAAATGTATAAATAGCTACATAACAATGGGTTCATTTGAAGCTATGCGAGCAGACTTTTTGGTAAGTAATTGCGCTAAATATTGTAAACTTGTCATATAACCTATTTCTTTTGAACTAATGTTTTTTAACTTACTTTTCAGGGTTTAGTGAAACTGGCGTTTGAGGGAAATAGTTACAACATTTTAAAAAGGAAATATGACTCCTACAAAGTCAAGTGAGTAGCATTAATTAAGTATAATTGCGATAGATTTAAATGTAACGTATGTTCCGTTTACATCATCTCCAAGACAAATACATATGTAAGTTCACCCCAAGGCTGGTTTCTAAGCTGTATTCAGTTTTAATTGTTTTTAGCAGTCAAATATACGTTTTCTGATGTCACATTTTAAACTTGCCATCAACAACAGACCCACAATAACAAACATTAAGCCCAAGTAATAGTAATATTATTTAGCATATAAATAGCTCTAATAATCTGTTTTGAAGGAGAAGGTCATCCAGCTAATGGTGTATAATGGTGGCGGATCTGTGTATTATGCATATTACTGTCATGTTATCAGTTGTGTACTACTGTTTCAAAACAGCAGATAAAATAATTGAGTTCTTAGCTCCAGTGTCCCTCATGGGGTAGAGGGAATTTGTCGTAGTCACTTGATACACTGAAAATCGAAGAGCATGCTACTGTTGCATTCGGAGCACTCTTGCCACCGGTAGTGTCTGTTGACAGGACTTCTTTATGGTTACACGCCTCAGTCAAGGCATGCTCTCTATAAGGTGGTTCAAGAGCTCTGCAGACAGCTGTTCCTATTTCTCACGGGGAGCATTTTGGAGGTCTGGAAGTGTCCTTGGGGAGTCTGGTGGGCTGTAACTTGTCTTCCTAAGGTGTATCAGACCTGCTCTATAGGGCAGGGCCATCCTCCCTCTCAAGATTAGCTGTCCACCAGGTGGGCTCTGTGTGACGTGCATTATCGTCCATAAAGATGAAGCGTGGGCCAACTGCACCTCTGAGAAGTTGCACACGTGGTTCCAGTACATCATGTCTGTACCTCTGGGCATTCACAGTACCACTGTCGAGGATTTGCAGATCTGTACGTCCGTTGAACATTGCCCTGCCACACGAGTATGCCATGTTTCCATGAAGTTCGTGATGCGAAACCAGGTTCCATGTTCTCTACAGTTTATTGTGCACTGGGAATCATTGTTCAAGTTGAATCTGGACTCATCTGTAAACATCACATTTCTCCATTCATTTAAGGTCCAATGTTGACGTTGCTGACTCACTGTAAACGGGACCATATGTGTACTTGATTGAGTGGGACATACACTGCTGGACGTCTGGCATAGAGACTGGCTACCCTTAGTCTCCGGTATACAATTTGCCTCAAAACTTGAAAGCCTGAGGCAGCTACAAGGTCGGAAGACAGTTGTCATGCAGGCATCCTCTGATGTTGTGCTGTTGTGGTCAAATATGAGTCTTGTTGCAGCATTATGACCCTTGGGCAGTGATGTATATGCATCCAATGATTACCTCTTGTTTTTTGGAATTATCGTCAAAGTCTGGAAATGACACTTTTTGCCCCATTAACAGCTCAAGGGACTCAGAAGTGTGTCTGACCTACCTCTAGATATCTGATAATTCTGCTCTTCAAAAATGGGTCCAGTTGATGTCTTTATGCTGTGTGTGTGATATCCTATAAACACTTTTCGCAGAAAAAACCCTCTGTTCACACTGAGAAAACACAAATGGGTCAAGCTGGGGTATTGGTTTGCTTCTGTGGTTTCGTTGACCTTTGAATCATGTATAATAATATATCTAAAGTAAGAACAAAATTAGAAACTAAAAACTTCACTTACCTTAGTAATATTGCAAGTTCTTTGGTGCAAAGCTGACAATGTCTCGAATTGACTCCAACTCATTCTCAAAGCTATACAAACAAATTCGTTACCATAGCTACTGATGTTCATTTTAATCATTAATCTCTGAAAACAAAAGCCAAAATACTGATGTTCATTTTAATTACCAACCTCTGAAAACAAAAATCTATAAATACAATCTATAGAAGGTGTTTCAAAATTCATAACACAGTTCCTGTTTTTTAAAATAAATATTTTTCCCCAAACCATTAAATCTATAGATTGTTTTAGTAATTTAACTTCTGGATTAATTTCATGATTAAATGACCAAAAATGATCTGCCACAGCTGATTTCTCAGTTTGTTTATATTTAATATTTCTAAAATGCTCTTTTATTCTGGTTTCTAAACAACATTTAGTTTTACCAATATAAACCGTATCACAATCCAAACAGCTAAGTTGATAAATGCCAGATTTTTTATAATTTGGTATTTTATCTTTTTTAGAAAAATTTAGTAAGTTTTGTATATTAAATTTATTTTGAGGGACCAAATTTATTCCATATTCTTTAAAAATCTTTGTAAATTTTTTATTGGCCCATGGATGGTAAGTAAACTTTTTAAAAATATAATTATCTTTCATTTTTTTGAGGGTAGAAACCTCTTTAACAGCCTTTTGATACTTAAATTTTTCTATCTTTTTATGTATAAAATCTGTATTAAAACCATTCATTACTGCAGTGTTAATAATGTGTTTATATTCTGTGTCATATTCTTCTTTATTAAGGGGTATATTTATTAACCTATAAATTAAACTATTTAAAACAGCAAATTTTTGTGCAAAAGGATTAAAACTTTTATTTTTTATGTAATTATCAATGTGAGTAGATTTTCTATAAATACCAAAATTCAATTTATTATTATGTCTTTTAATTTTTAAGTCTAGGAACGGAAGACATCCATTATTTTCATTTTCCAAAGTGAATTGTATGGCTTTATCTTGTAAATTTAAAAGTTTTAAAGCATCATTTATCTGTTTTTTAGGGACAACAGCAAAAATGTCATCCACATATCTATACCATATTTTAAAAATTAGAGGGAATGATTTTATAATTTGAGTTTCAAAAAAGCTCATGAAAAGATTAGCAAGAAATGGCGAAAGTGAACTACCCATTGCTAAGCCAGAAGTTTGTTGAAAAACATTACCATTAAATGTAAAGAAATTTTGATCTAAACAAAGATTTGTAATTATTATTTATTTATGCCAACAAACTTACTGTTGGTGTTTTTAAGCACACAAGCCGTGTGTGGGCAAAGTTTGAAGGTCTGTGGTTCAAATCCCAGTTGTGGCATTGAATTTTTAAGTTCCAGTTCTACCTCTCAAAGATTTGTAAGTTTTACAAAATCATCTATTAATTCTTCGTTTAATTCTAAAGAATTTAACCATTTTTTAAAAAAAATTAAAAGCTTTTTTCTAGGAATACTAGGAAATAAAGCAATTACATCAAAAGAAACGAGTTTATCATTATCAGACAATACTATGTTGCTAATATTTTCTACTAATTCAAAAGAATTTTTAATACTTAAACTTTCAAATTGATCAAAGGTACTGATTAAATATATGATATATCCTAGAGTTAGAGCGACATCACACTTAAAGTGATAAGTGGCAACAACTCCAACGGGTTTGGCAGGTATCTCAGCGGATTGAGTGCACACCATGTGGATAATAAATTATAATACCTCTGATTGGCTACAGCCAGACATTCATAGCATATTATGGGATATAACAGTGACAGTTCTGTCTTCCGATTTGGCCAATCAAGCCTGTGTGTTAGGGCTGGTGACAATAGCAGTATCTACAAGGCTGTCCAGACAGGCAGTTTTGCAAGTATTGTGGAAACCACAATGTCATCAAAAAAGTATAGGTACTATCAGCTATGTTTTTGTTTGTTTACCTGTCATCTACATATATGTACGATATCACAATATCATTATCACACTGTGATAATGTTTAATGGTGCTTGCTCACCACTTTTCCTTTTAGTTCTCTGTTTTCCAAACTATGCTTAACTTTTGGACACTAGTGTATACAGCATAGTGAATTTAAATGCAGGGAGAGCAAAAAACCTCTGAACTTTTGCCTGTCTGCATCCTCTGTGCTCATTGCCATCTGCCGATATCATAGAAAGGCATGGATGAAACCATACAACATATTTAAAACTACTTTTAAAGGCTTTACTGACCAACTTTATAAAAGGAGATCCTGAAATTGGCCACTGCCACTGTCCATACTTTCTGGTATGTCTTTAGGAAGGTATCCATCACTTGCCACAGTTCACATTGAGAAATGCTTGTAATTTCCTGGTGGATATTTTGTTTTAACTCTTACAGGGTGTGTGAGCTTGTCTTGTACATTGTATGTGTTAAGTTACCTCAGAAATGGAAATCGCAGGTGGTTAGGTTGGGGGACAGAGGGAGCCACAAATCTCTACTAATGATCATCTTCCTTTCATAGAAGTTTGAAAACAGTGTTGTAATTAATTTAATTTAAAAGGTGAGTTAATAACACTGAACAACACTTATGTACTTGTAAGTGTTATTAATTAACTCACCTTTTAAATTAAACTCTACTAATGGTTCTGTCCCGAAATGCACTTTCAATTGTTCTCAAAAGCTTTGCCATATGAGCTGTTGCAGAGTCTTATTGAAAAATGGCAAAATCACGCTCGTCTGTTAATGCTCTAAAACGGGCGCAAAATTGTATTAATGTATGCACAGGCACCAACTGTTGATTTAAAAAAAATTGGCCCTATAACTCAGAACCTAATATTGTTCATCAAGTAACCCTTCATGACGAAGAAATTGGTGTATGGTGCGCCAGAGCTCATATCTTGTTGTTAGTTAATGCTGGATTTCTGACAATGAAGTCATTAATCCTCTTGCTCTTCAATATAAAGAGAGCTATTGCTCAGAGCTCATATCTGGTGTAACTTAAAACATAAATTGTACAAGATAATCCCACACACCCATGAAGAATTAAAACAAAATATCTGCCAGGAAATTGCCAGCCTTTCTCAATGTAAACTACAGCGAGTAATGGATAGTTTCCTAAAAAGGTGCCAAAAATGTATGGGAAATGATGGTGGCCAGTTTTCAGCATCTCCTTTCAAAAAGTTGGTTAGTAAAGTATTTAAAAGTAGTTTTAAAAATGTTGTATGGTTTCATCTGTACTTTTCTATGATAGCGACAGATGGCAACAAGCACCGAGGATGCAGACAGGCAAAACACTCTGCAGCCAGTTTGTAAGTTTTTTGTTCTCCTGGTACCTATGATACTTATTTTAAAATCGAGAATACTCTTTAACCTACAATGCTTGATTTATCCTCAGCTATTTTTGTGTAGTGGAATAACCTCATTTGCATGTTGAATTTTTATGATTAAAATTAAGATTTACATGTTTTATTTGCAGTGATGCTGACAAACGTAGTGCACTGGACCAAGTTCTTCGAGACTACTTGCTCTCACTCTTGTCTGACCCAGGAAACAGTGTAGCCACATATGAAACATATGTGTCATTTTGCATTGAAGCATGTCGCCAGGATATGTGCACTCCTACTATGCCTGTGATGCTTCTTGGGGATATATTTGATGCATTGACTCTTGATAAATGTGAATCGTTGTTTGCATTTGTTGAGAATGGGGTGAACATTTGGAGAGAGGACTTATTTTTCAGTGCTTGCAAGAATAACCTCCTAAGAATGTGTAATGGTAAGTACGATAGAGGTGCTAAGGGTCATAGTTTATAAGTACTGCTAAGAAATACTGTATTTATGCAAATTTAATGCATCAGTGAAACTAATGCACATGCCATATTTGAAACTTAAAAGTATGAAAAAAAAATGGGCTTGTATCAAATGTAAAGTGCATCGATGACAGAAAATAATAGATATTATATTTAAATTTATTAAATACAGCAATGGATTTATCACATATATAAATCATCTGATTATAGAATTGAAAGTGCCCTATTGTTAGGTGACATATTGTTAAAGAAGCAAATTAGTGAACATGAAATAAAGGAAGTAGATGTTCAAAATCAATGACGAAACATCAGTAGTTTGTCCTGAATATCTGCAGGAAGCTTCTAGCACATTGTTGTATGGCATCTTAGAGATAATTCCGTCCACTGCATGAAATGATCCACCCATCCACAGCTAGCCTTAAACTCTTGTTTCAGAATACCAAGAACTTCAGCCTCCTCTTTAGCGTTCTTTCTTATAGTGTCACCAATCACAGGTTACCCATTTTTCTTCCTTTCATGCACAGATTCCAACACTTTATCTTCAACTTCAGGATGTCTTCCTTTGTGAGGAGTCTTAACTCCCCTCAGGGGTCCCCATCTAGGGGATATGTGGATGGTGACCACAAGGTACGACAAGCTGAGCAGAACATTACTTCCACTTACTGGTGTTTTGCTCCTCACTGTAGCTTTTCTATCTGTCCTTATGACCTTACCTTGGTCATCTCTTGTTCTCTTCCAACCCCGATGCTATTAGGTTTCCCGAGGGCTAGGGAGTCTTTTGTTTTTCCAACCTTTCCATTTCTCTAATTTCTCTATAAACTTAACCCCGAACATGCTGACCTGTCGTGGCATGTAATACGTCCTCTGATTGGTAATCAGAGGATATGGTCAGTGAATTTATTTTGATAACTCTCTCTGTCAGGTTGGTGAGACGCGTAAACCAATGACAGGTGTGGTCCTCAGACATACTGTGGGTTGCGAGAGAGCGATGTAACTGTCAAAACAAAAAATATGATGCTCTCTAAAAAGTGGTTACTATTACTGCTAAGTCTCTCTGTCCTCTATGTGATCTGCAAGAGGAAATGGACCAAGACCACTTTCAAATATGCCCAGCCACTTCTAGCGCCCCATCTATCAGTGAAAAATATTGGAGAGCAAGAGGATTAATGACTTCATTGTCAGAAATCCAGCATTGCTAACAACATAAATTTCTTCCTACCTGCTTTAATAGCAAATAATGCCAATTTCTGTTTTCGCTACAAGTGAACGTTGCTCACTGATACATTGAACTACCCACATGCCTTTCTATTACCATTCTTTTTTCAGCAAAAAGGATTGCTTCATGCAGATTATTATTTATGCCAACAAACTTACTGTTGGTGTTTTTAAACACACAAGTCGCGGGTGGGCAATGTTTGAGAGGTAGAATTGAAACTGAAAAATTCAATGACACAACTGGGATTTGAACCACAGATCCTGCACTTACGAGACAGGTGCTCTAACCGTTAAGCTAATGTAAGAACCTGCCAGAATGGCATTGAATTCTCCAACCGATTCGTATTTCTCCAGGTTTGTTGGCATAAATAATTACCATCTGAAGGTTATTTAATCCCGGGACATAAAGTACTTATGATAGTAAGTCACCATTGGGGTAATTGTCCCTGATGTGAGATATCCTTTGTGGTTTGCATAGACTTACAAGTAAGTCACCTGTGGGGTATTTATCTCTGATGTGAGATTCCCTTGTGGTTAACTGGGAAAAATAAAGTACTTACAATTGTAAGTCGCCCTTGGGGTATTTATCTCTGATGTGAGATTCCCTTGTGGTTAACCGGGAAAAAGTACGAATCAGCTGGGAAATTTAATGTCGTACTGGCAAGTTGGCCATGGTAGCTTAATGGTTAGAGCAGTCGCTCGATAAGCGGAAGATCCATGGTTCAAATCCCAGCTATGGCATTGAATTTTTCAGTTTCTGATTCAACCTCTTAAACATTGCCCACACACGGCTTGTGTGTTTAAAAACACCAGCTGTAAGCTTGTTGGCATAAATAAATAAGATAATAATATGTTTCCAAATACTTGCTGGACTTTTCTGCTTGTCCTTCTCCTGTTCCAATCTACCCACATACGTAATGCCTGTCTCTCTGTCCTCGCATTCTACTTGGTCATACCCCACCTCTTCTTGTTTACCCAGTTTATTTCTACTCGACTTTGGAATTGCCCCTTTGTTGTTTGAGTAACTTGCACTATACTGGTTTCAGTGAAAAAATTGGTCGTGAAGTAAACAGTGCCTAAAAATGTATCCTTCTGCTTTCTCACTCTGGTTGGAGCAGCAACGGCACTACTTTTGTAGCCATGTGTTGCTAAGAAAGAACACCACGTGGAGCCTGCAACTACCATCGCCTGCCTTCGAACCACCACTCCTTCACATGGTAGTTTAAAAGTGATTTAAAACATGCTACTGATTAGATAACAATTGCATGTAGCACTCTGAACTAAAACCATAATAACAAATATAAATTTAAAATTACTGTATAAAAGAAAGCTTTAACATAATATGTTATGTTAGATATTACCTAATCTGAACCTGTAAGAGGTTGTACTCCATCTAGATCGGAGTTCTGCTCCTTTCCTCTCCCTTTATCTTTGGTGTACCCAGTGGCTGCTAATTAACCTAAAATTACAAATAAAACGATTGCTAACTTAACCTCCTGTGAATCAGAGATGTAAACTTATATAAATAGCGGATTATAGGTATATAACGAACGTTCACACGCTCACGTGATTTAGTGTGGTCAGTGGTAAATTCAGAATCGTAACGGCTATAGGCGCTGTTAACTTCCCTGGTTTTAACCTTTCACTATGCATGGAATTTATGCTTAATGCAGATACACCTGTAAACTCTGCTGTAAGGTTAACAATATCTTTGACAACTAAAGTGGGATATTTCTTGCATAGTTTGTGGAACACATTGAGAATTACAGCTTTATCACTACTTGTTAGAGGCTTCCCTCTACAATGTTTTATAAACTGCATTTGTGCAGCCATGATGGTTCCATGAAGACAATCTGTGCATGCTCTTCGCTCATGTTCTGATTAAGTGCAATTAATTACTTTAGATTAATTTTGTTGCAATTCTACATGGTACAATAACACGTTAAACATACCATTGTTACATAATACAGAGAAGATCCAGTAGTTTTTGTTACTATTGAGCAAACTACTTTGTAGCCGATGTACCTTATAATACGCGGCATCAGCCACTTTAATGCTATTTGTACATGTGCTTCTGTTTACATCACGACCAATTCTTTCGGTGAAACCAGTATAACATCTTTGTCTCTTCCACTCACTGTTGCTTGGTCTGCTCACATTTCCAATTTCCTGCTGCCATCTGTTTTCTCCATCAAATTATTGTCACCTATCATAGCTTCTTTCTTCTCCTTCTTCTCTGCCACCTTGTCGCTTGATAATTTCTCCTCTTTTTTCTGTCTCGCATCTGTCCTTGAGTTGATGTGTCTTTCCCGTCCCAGCAATTCTTCGAAATGCAATGCGGCTGACTTATTAATTTTCTGTGTTTCCTGACTCATCACTTCTTGAATTTCTGCTATTATGTCGGTTAATTCATTCTTTTCCTCTGCAATTTGTCCTTCTGCCCATAATTTTAAACCTCTTATGTATGAGAGGTAGAACTGGAACTTAAAAATTCAATGCCACAGCTGGAATTTGAACCACAGACCCTCCGCTTGGTAGGTGGGTGCTCTAACCATTAAGCTACTGTGACAATCTGCCAGAATGACACTGAATTCTCAAACCAGTTTGTATTTTTCCCAGTAAACCACAAAGGCAGTCTCACATCAGAGACAATTATCCCAATGGTGACTTACTATTGCAAGTGCTTTATGTCCCAGGATTAAATAACCCTCAGATGGTAATTGTTATTTATTTATGCCAACAAACTTACTGTTGGTGTTTTTAAACATACAAGCCGTGTGTGGGCAATGTTTGAGAGGTAGAACTGGAACTTAAAAATTCAATGTCACAACTGGGATTTGAACCAGAGACCCTCCGCTTACTAGGCGGGTGCTCTAACCATTAAGCTACCGTGACAACCTGCCAGAATGACCAAATCTGAGGTGCCCGTTCGCCTCCCAGTAAACCACAAAGGTAGTCTCACATCAGAGACAATTACCCCAATGGTGACCAACTGGGAGAAAAATACGAATTGGTTGGAGAATTCAATGTCATTCTGGCAGGTTGTCACAGTAGTTTAATGGTTAGAGCACCTGCCTGGTAAGCAGAGGGGTCTGTGGTTCAAACTTTGGCTGTGGCATTGAATTTTTCATTCCTTATTCTACCTCTCAAACATTGCCCACACATGGCTTGTGTGTTTAAAAACACCAACAGTATGTTTGTTGGCATAAATAAAGAATAAACCTAAAGAGGTTTCTAAAGCAGATGCATTTTGGGTTTCATTATGCCACACTGTCGTTTGCTTGCCCTCATACAAGTGTGATCTCAGTCCCACAGAACTAGCTTGGGCCAAGGTAAAACAAATAGAGAATGTAACAGTGACTTATCCTTATAGAAATTGCATGATATAATGCTCGAAGATATGTCACTTATGGCCGAAATGGGCTGGCAGGACTTTTGAAGACATTTAGGTTTGTTTGTTTGAATCATCCTGTAAAGATCTGTTTTACATATGGCATTGCTACTCTGAAACCCTTTGCTCTGCAGATTTCACACCACTCTTAGGCAGGGATTTATGTAGTTCTACATTCCTTTTTTCTTACTTCTGAGATAACGATAGTGACTTGTCCCAATTTTCAACTGAAATTAAGAGATATTAGCTTCTTAGTTAGCAAACATAGTGGGAATAACATTGGAGGTAACTTGGCAACCTAACCAACAGCAATGTTATCTACTAAGTTAACAAAACTCGGGTTTCACTATTGTGGAATATCTCTCCTCTTCCCTTCAGTCCCTTAAGACCATGTGCTGGTGAACAGACAGTACTCGCACATACACAGACTTTTATACAATGTATATGTATTAATTCATTGAGAAAGAGAAATGGCAAACAGTGGTAAATCTGTGAAGTTTATTAAGGAGTCACTTTGTAACTAAAAGTATCATGGTTCCTTTTTGTGTATTTGAATTTCTTTGATTTTAGACTTGCTGAGGCGATTATCCAGATCTCAAAATACTGTGTTCTGTGGGCGGATTCTTCTTTTCTTGGCCAAGTTCTTCCCATTCTCTGAAAGATCAGGTATGTTTACTTACTGGAGCAAAGCATTTAATAACCTGTAATTTGCTAATAAATTAAAAATGTAAGCATCTGTTTTTGCTTAATTTAATCTAAAAGGTGAGTCAATTAATAACACTAAACAACACTTACATTTATGATTTATTCATCCATATGTTTCTGTTACATAGGATATATCAAGAGTTCAGAAGAACTTACCTAATATGTACATATAAAGTTACTGGCTGAATTTGATGCTTTGTCATCTGATGTCAGATATTGATTACAGTAATCAGGAAAGTGAATATGTTGATAGTGATGCTAGGGAAATAAATGATGGTGAGAAAAGTGACGAAAGTGATCCACCGCCACAAGACATGCCACGCACAAAGAAAGAGAACACAGGTTACCAGTCATATGTTTCAACTGCTGAGGGGCAATTTTGTTCTACAAAATCATGGTTTTGATAACCATAATTCAGATATTTCTGTGCATTTGGATGAAAGTTCTACAGCTCTTGACGTTTTTAAATTACTTTTTTCTTTCCAAATTATGCAGCTCGTTGCTAAAGAAACTAATAGGTATTATCATTTTCTTCGTGAGGAATAGTAGTTCTAAAAAATAATGGGATAGGGTAGCTCAAAATTGTTCTACTTTTCCAATTTGTTCTTATTCTATAGGTATAAGACAAATATTCACATTCAAAACAAATTTAGCACTGTGAACTTTGGATAACCCAACACAAAAGGGCTAGTTAACAATTACCTAAGAACAGAAAACAAAATGTAGTGAATAACATTTTGGCAACATGCTGACCTGTCATGGCATGTAATACATCCTCTGATTGGTAACCAGAGGATATGGTCGGTGAATTTATTTTGATAATTCTCCCGGTCAGGTCGGTGAGACCCGTAAACCAACGACAGGTGTGGTCCTCCAGACATTCTGGGGGTTGTGAGAGAGCGATGTGACCACCAAAACATAAAAATATAGTGCTCTCTAAAAAGCGGTTACATTTACTGCTAAGTCTCTTCAATATCTGTGAAAAATATTGGAGAGCAAGAGGATTAATGACTTCATTCTCAGAAATCCAGCATTAGCTAACAACAACAACATATAAAGTTTAATTACGTTTATTTACAAATCTGTTTCAATTTCACATACCTGTAAAGTACATCTACACTCATTTACACATTTTGATTACATTTAGTGTTGTACTTAAATTCTTCAGTATTGTAGAAAGCATTTTCTAGTAAATAGTTCTTAATGGTTTTTATTTGTATCTCTCTTTGTTTTAAGTCTTTTATTTCCTTGGGCAAAGCATTATAATGTTCTTTTCCTATACTTTTTATTGAACGATTATTTAATGTTCCCCTGAGTGCAGTTCTGTAATAATCATGTTTATTTCTAAAATTATAGCTATGTATGTGATTGTTTTTAGCAATTTTTCCATTTAGAAGAACATGCTTGATGCTTTCATAAAAGTAGATACATGGAACTGTTAGGATTTTGTATTTTTTGAAACAGTCCCTACAACTGTGTCTTTTTTATATTTTCCCAATTATTCTAATTGCCCTTTTTTGTAATTTGAATATTTTTAGTACTTCCTTAGCTGTAGTATTCCCCCAGTGTTATGCCGTATTTTATATATGAATAAATGAATGCATAGTACACCTGCTTCAGCGTTTTATTATCCATGTTATCCTTAACTTGTTTCATAATGTATAATCCCTTATTTATCTTTTTTGTTATGTACATTATATGTGGTTGCCAATTAAGATTTCTGTCTATACTCCTAGGAAATTTGTGACCTGTGTCTCAGGAATACTTTCCCCATCTACCTTGATATCAATGTGATCTGCATGTTTTTCTTTTAGCCTGAAATTTATCCATGATGTCTTTTTTATGTTTAATACCAGATCCAGATTTGAAAGATAGTCTTTTAATATTTTTATGATACTGTTTGCCTTGTTTTCTACACCTTTGGTAGTGGGCTCTGTAACTATTATTGTTGTATCATCTGCATAGCCAATTGCTGTACCTCCATTATTTGCTACCATTTCAAAAAGATCATTTATATAAACTAAAAATAGAAAAGGACTCAATTTTGAGCCTTGCGAAACTCCTTGTTTAATTGTTTCAAATTGTGATCTTACTTTATTTACCGTACCCTTTTCATTTTTGTAGTTTATTTCTACGCACTGCTGTCTATTTTCTAGATATGATGCAATCCACTTTTGTGCAATGCCTCGAACCCCATATTTTTCTAACTTATTTTCTTTATACTTTTCCAGAACACGTTTCGGAGGTTAACTTTCCTCCATTATCAACCAGACAATGATAATGGAGGAAAGTTAACCTCCGAAACGCGTTCCAAAAAATTATAAATGTAAGTGTTGTTTAGTGTTTTTAATTGACTCACCTTTTAGATTAAATTGATTATAACAACACTGTTTTCAAACTTCTAAAAAAGGAAGATAATCTCTTTTTGCCTTTGAGGTGTTAAAAATATGACAACATACTATATGTATTACATTTAAATGACTTTCTCTACTGACTCGTCCATAAGCTAAAAGCTTATAATTCTAGCTGCTTCTTGACACATACATTATTAATTAATTCCATGCTCATTGCTTTGCCAGCAGAAAGAAACGAATGACTTCCCATTTCAGAAAAGTAATAAGTATTGGAAAATTCAAACAATAATAAAGAATTTCTCAGAAATGGTTAACTCAACAAAAAAGTTTGACACAAATTGTGTGCTTTAATGTTATACCAATAGACAAACTCATTCACTATTTCACAAGTTGGCCATTTTCTATAAACGTGGTAGCTGAAGAGATTGAGGACTATAGATAGCTTATGTTATTTCATTGCATAATGGTTGCACTTTAATCTATAGACAAGTTACTAGAAACTTTCTATAGGTAATACTACTCTCATACCTTGGAGGACTTATTGCCTTTGTTGTCATCAATATTTGTAAATTATGTTAATAGCTAGTGTTGTTGAAGTACACTAACTGAAATCTTATTTTTAGGTCTAAATATCGTCAGTGAATTTAATCTTGATAATCTGACAGAGTTTGGTGTGGAGGGCTCAAATGATCTCAAGGACATTTTAGCAGATAAAGAAGAATTTTTGGAAGAGGAATCTAAACCAGATACCAAGTAAGTGTGCTTTGGATATTTGAGTGTTTCTTAGAATAATGTTGTAGAAGCTTTCAAAGCCATGCAAAATGCTTTCAAAATTAAGATACTTTTGAACATGTGATATGAGAGAAGCGAGACTTTACTAAGTTTGAAGGTCCACCAATGTGCATGCGCAAGCAGACTGAAACAGTCAATGACTATTAGCCCACAACTTCAGTCAACCTCTGAAAAAAAATCCCCATGCATATGCACAATTGTGTACTATCATCTGGAAGCAATTAGCAACTGGTCACTATGTTTTCTTTTCTGTTATATTGGTTCCAGTCACAGTCATGCAGTTGAGTAGAATTTATTATAGAGTGAGTTGTGAAGTTTGTAAGTCCTTGGAAATATTCTTGCATATAATACAATTTAGAAATTGCTTATTTGAAAAATAAGATGGATCTGTCGGTTTAGTTCAGTGATACAGAGAACACTGAGCTGCTCATATTTGTGAGTATTTATGGCATGTTGACACTAAGAATCATTTGTCAGACCTTGTCCAAGAACTATAATCAGCATCAACTGAGAAAGGGATTGACAGTCCACAGTGAGAGAGAGGCGACATTGCCACTTATGTGTACCAAGAAGATTGCGCCTGGAATGTTGAGCGCATATTATTTATATTTGTATGCGAAAACAACAGCAAAATACTGAATCTACATTCAAAGGATAGAACATGCAAGTGTATATCACTCTAAAGATTTATGTTAACAAAAGAGATGTACCTGTGGGATGTTGATGCTTATTCTAGTGGGAAAATGCCACTGATATCCGTATTTCTCATCTTCTTATCAATTCCTACAGCACATGAGGTCATGTCAAGTACTTTAGAGATTGGAATAAGAGGCTCCTCGCTCAATTACGGCCAGCGGATCTCCAGCCCTGACGTTTCACAGCTGTGATTAGTTTGAGGGAGAAGTTTAATGTTGCCAACATATAGTAATGAGTTTTGGAAAATGGATTCTCAAAATTATCTTAACAATGAAGGTATATGATATCTGAAAGGTAGAACTGGAACTTAAAAATTCAATGCCACAACTGGGATTTGAACCACAGACCCTCCGCTTACTAGGTGAGTGCTCTAACCATTAAGCTACTGTGACAACCTGGCAGAATGACATTGAATTCTCAAATCAGTTCGTGTTTTTCCCAGTAAACTACAAAGGCAGTCTCACATCAGAGACAATTATCCCAATGGTGACTTACTATTGCAAGTACTTTATGTCCCGGGATTAAATAACCTTCAGGTGGTAATTATTATTTATTTATGCCAACAAACTTACTGTTGGTGTGAATAGTCGGAAGCTTTCACGGCCGGAGTTAGAATTAAGGTAAGAAATTTCTTCCGGACTTAAAAGCCGTGGTCTGCTGGAGTTTTAAGGTCCAGACGTTTCGTCCACACCTGCGGTGGACATAATCGGTGGCGTAGTCTGAGTCTTCAGGGTGAAGGTTTGGTTACAACAGAATCATTTATTACTGGAGGTGCCGTATTTATAAGTGGGCTGCTCACACGGGATTGGCTGGGCTTGAGCGGGAGGTATGTATTAGATGGGCTGGCTGTTCTGATTGCTGATTGGCTGGCTTCTTCTTCATTGCTGATTGGTTTACGTGATTTGTTCTGCATTAGTGCTTCTTTTTTATGTTCGAGTATCAGATGTTCTGCGACTGCTGACTTGTCTGTATGTCCCAGCCGGTAACAACTCCTGTGTTCTGTAAGTCGGGTGTTGATGCTGCATTGGGTGGTACCTATGTACACTGCACCGCAGGAACACGGAATCTGGGAAACACCAGCTGAAGCGAATGGGTCCCTGGGATCTTTGGCCCACCGAAGCAAGGTATTAATCTATCTGGTAGGTTTGAAGATAGTTCTGATATTGTGGCGCTTGAGTAGGCATCCTATTCTATCTGTGACCTTCACCGAGAAGACTCAGACTACGCCACCGATGATGTCCACCGCAGATGTGGACGAAACGTCTGGACCTCAAAACTCCAGCAGACCACGGCTTTTAAGCCCGGAAGAAATCTCAAACCTTAATTGCTGTTGGTGTTTTTAAACACACAAGTCGTGTGTGGGCAATGTTTGAAAGGTAGAATTGGAACCTAAAAAAATTCAATGCCACAGCGGGGATTTGAACCACAGACCCACCTTAGTATACATTGCTAGTCAACTTATTTTAAGGACAGTGTGTATACTGTTTGTTCAGTGATGTTTTAGCTAGTGAGTTAAGGTGCTCTTCCCTGCAGGTAGGGGTAGAAGGTATTTATTTAGTATGAAGCAATTGAGGGTATAAAAAATAGTTTGTTGTTTAACGACGCTGTCAATTGCCAGGATCACATCAGCGTCGCCGGTGTGTAAAAGGCACACAACACAGTGAAAGAAGGAAGGACTCTTGCAGTTAATATGAAGACAATTAGAAAAAGTAGCAGCCAAGTAACTATAAAATGCAATTAATGCTGACAGATGGAATGACAAGGTGAATAGGAAAGGCAAGTGAAACAAAATGGCTGTGTCCCTAGTTGTGTGCACCGTAGAACAGTGAGAGTAATACGGTAGGTGGCAAAAGTCCAGGAGTCACAGGGAACCTTGGTCTGGGTGTAGTGTCAGCACTGTAAAATTCCTAGGCACCTATCTTTATCCCTTGGACATTAAAATGGCAGTAACAATGGAGATTCCACTCAATCCTACCGCTGATTGTGAAGTTTGTGCTGTAATCTTGTATTCTAGCGGCAAAAAATAAATGAGGAACTGAAATTCATTGCAAGTTGTCCAGTGTGTATGGTAAAAACATGTTGAGGCCATTGGTTTATCTTTGGTGCCAATTGTTCATTGAAGGTATGGAAACAAGAGGATGAGCCAACACCCAAAAAAGGCAAATGTTGCATCGACTGTCAGTGTCATGGCAGTGATATTCTGGATTCGAAGGGAGTACTGTTGATCGATTACCTGCCCTGTGGGTAGGCAGCTGCTCGCTATTGTGATGTGCTGAAAAAACTCATTAGATCGATTGAAAACAAAAGGAGGAGAAAGTTGAGCAAAACAGTTTTTCTGTTCCACGATAACGCTTGCCTGCATGATGCTCTTGAAATTCAAGTCCTGTTTGAGCAGTTTTGATGGGATGTTTTCAGTCATCCATCTTACTGTCCTGACCTTGCACCATCTTTTTCCACAGCTGCAGGAAGGGAAGGCACTTCATAAATGACAATGAGTTAAAACAGGAAGTGGAAAGATGGCTATCCAGTTTGGCAGGAGAGTGGTTTGACACTGGGTTAAAAAAATGGTTATCACGGTACCAAAAATGTATTGAGATTCAAGGAGATTATGTAGAAAAATAGCTACTGAATGTAGCTTTCAATATACACACTTTTTAAGATATTTAAATGTTTTTTTTTTTAAAAAATAGAGTAACTTATTTTTGAGACACCCCTCATATGTATCTTCAATCGCACATTAGGAACAGAACAGCACCTTAGTGCAGAGTATTGGAACATGCTGCATATTACTTGATAATGAACACCTGGAATATGAATGTGGCAATTATGTGGTGAAATGCTCAAGTTTCTAATTGCTGGTCTATAAAGCAAGGTACAACCATTATGCAATGGCAATGATTATGCAATGAAATATGATACTTTTTAAGTCCTGGGGTTTACTGGGGAAAATGTGAATCAGTTGGAGAATTTAATGATCTGTCGGTATGTTACCATGGTAGCTCAGTAGGTTAGAGTAACCAGGTGGAGACTGAAATATCTGTGGTTCAAATTCTGGCAATGCCATTGAATTCTTCAGTCTGATCCTGTCTTTTCAAACTTCTACATATGGTTAGTATGAAGAAGAATTATGTTTGTTGATTGATGCAATTCGGATTGTTAATTATTTTTTATAGGAAGCTACAAATCTGTGAAAATGTTCACATTTGTATGGATCACATTTTATAATAAAAAATATTTCTTTTCCACAGAATCAAGATTGATTATAACCTTTACTGTAAATTTTGGGCTCTCCAGGATTTCTTCCGCAATCCAAATCAGTGCTACAATAAAGTCCACTGGAAAACTTTCTCAGCAGTAAGTATAGAGTGTTGCTTTTTTAATTTTATTCCTATTAACCTGGGAATTGAAGGATAACAATTAAAAATTATTATTTTTCTTAGTGAGATTGTCATGAAAGACAAGTGATTTCTTACGCTTAATCTTTATGTGGATATGCATAACATACCGGGTGATATGTTATGCACATGCCAACACATTAACGAAACTCAAGAAGTGCTTCCATAACCACCCACGTGATTGTTTGATTTAACACGATAATGCTCAGCCTCACAGGAGTTTGAGGGTGCACAGTGTTACCCATCCATCATACACCCCTGACCTAGCTTCCTCAGACATCCGCTTGTTTGGGATATTAAAGGTTGTCATTTGTGGCAGACATTTTGAGGATGATGAGGTGTTTTGTGCAGTGAAAAATGGTTTTGTGACCAAAACAAGAAGTGATACTGACAGGGTATACATGCCCTCGCTGGAGAAAGACCATAAAACAGGAAGTAGATTATGTGGAAAAATGAGTGTAGAAAAAGCATCACTCTTTCTTGTGTGTATTTTTCATTGCATTGTTAAAAAAAATATGACACATTACTTTCTGTGCGACCCTCATACATTACCATATTGTGATAACAATTTCAGGCTGCTCAAATAGAAATTGAGATTTTTCAGATACACTGCCTTAACAACATTTTGATTTTTACTGATATCTTGCTTGAACATACTTTTGGGATTTCCACAATAGGCAATTTCTTTTAGGGTTGTAGCAGTTTTTGCGTTATCTTATCATCAGAGCATTAAGGGTGCAAATGAACAAATAAGGGCGAGGTATCACTATTTGTATATTCTGTGCATCCATAGTTGGTGATTGACGTTTCAACCAGCAGGGACAACAGTGTTGCCACCTTTAGCGCCGCCATCCACGTGGTGACCGAATGCGTAGCAGAAATACAAATAATGCTGCACAAACTCACAGGAATTAACAATGACTGTACACAGTAACGGATCATAGCAGATTAAGGCAATAAACACAAAAAGAGAAGGGAGATTAAATTAAAAGGTTTAAACACATTGATCATCATATTTTAAATTTTTCTTAAGCAAGCGTTTATTATAAAACGAGCAATAATCATCTGCGATAATGTGATATTGGAATACCTCTTCCGAAAACACTTTTGTTCCTTTTTTCCAGTAAGGTTTGCTTCGTTTTGACTTTCATTATTTTCAGTCGACATAGTAAAAAATTACAATATTTAACTCTTGAGGGATATCGACGTGAAATCACGTCCATTTAAAATGACGGATGAGCGATATGGGCGTGTATACACGTCCTGTGCGTTTAAGCATTTAACCCTTATTTATCCCTTATCCAACTCAACTTATTATAATTTTCCCTTTATGAAACATTTTAGTAAGGTCTATATACTTTATTGGCTTACCTTAATATGTTCGTTCTGCAGTGATTTACCTCAAAACAGGGATAAACACACAAGGGTACGTACATCTCCACATTCGCGAATTCCCTTCTTGTGGCACACGAAACACTTTCGAAATGGGCGGGACTTCTTTGCTGTTGGTGGTATCCTTTTAGGATAATGTTTTCCTTGAAGTCTGAGGGGTGCAGGGGTTTTGGATTTTCAACCCCCAACGTGGTATTGTTCAATTAGACTGTGAGCTATTTATAGTCGGTAGTCAAGGTCGGTCATTGTCCTGTGTGGGTTTAGAGAGCTGTCCAAATCCCCAAACAATTGTATATGGTTATATCCAGTTGGTGCAAAAATATCTTTTTATACCACTTCTCCCTTCAACTGCAAGCAGGAAAGAATACGTATGTATTTCAACAAAGAAAGACACAGACTCTACTCAGTTACGAAACTCGCATAAGCAAAAGTTCCAATGTTGATCTATTCTGATGGCTCAAGAGACCACGCATACAGTAGGGCTTTATTACACAGTATGCTGACGCATAAGCCACACATACAATGGGTGTTTCTTTACTGTTTCCTTCTGAGAACTTATATTAGATGCGTTCGACAGAGCAAAGTTGACTTTTCACCACAGTGAAACAAAATTGTGCCATTTCAACGTTTTGTAAATACAACTGAACTTTGCTGATGACGTACATTTACACTGCATATAACGAGTTTTATACCAGTTTTTGTTTCATTAAAATAACTTAATATTTACACAAAATACAGCTGTGTATATACGAAGCATTTAACAATTTAAATGCTAGCAGTTCTCGGCTCGCGGACGTTTTAAATGGCCATCGCTCAAGAGGTTAATCTTTACACGCGCGCGCACACACACACACACACACACACACACACACACACACACACTGACACTACACGTAATAATTATCACTGAATTCTATATTTGTAAATGCGAGCGTAATACTGACACTACATGTAATAATTATCACTGAATTCTGTGTTCATAAACGCGAGTGTAATACTGATACTACACATAATAATTATCGCTGAATTCTGTGTTCGTAAATGCAACCATAATACCAGAACTTCACAAACTAAACAGTGTACACAAAATAAGTAAACTGACGTAGTAGGTATGTGATGTGAATTACTCACCGATTTGCACTGCAACACAATAGCATACTGTTAGCATCAGCTAAAGATTCCTGCAAAGGAATTCAGTCACCATGCTAAATGGAAAGCACGTATAGCATTCAATGTTACCGCTGGCAACTGCGCAATGGCTCCTGTCATTGCTACGGAAATGGCTTGAAGAAGCTTGCATCTTATTGGTGCCTCCAGTGGTTGCTATGAGACCAAAGTGATGCTTAACCCCCTCCCCCCTTACTGCTAAAAGTTTTCAGACCACATTAGCACTTGGGCAGGAAACGTCAATCACCAACTAAGAGTGCACCAACTATAGTAATAATTCAGATCCTCAGTTAATTCAACTTTATTATCGTTAGTCTTGCAATATATTCACGATCTATTTCACACTTTTATAATGAGCAATATATTCAAGTCCCGAAGCTGTTATGCACGTGAACTTTCAGGTTTCGTCAGAGAAATATCCTTATTCTTCTCTTTCTTTAATATTTAAAAATATTCACAATACTACTATGCATATCATATATTCCTGTATTGTATTCAATCTGATATTCTTTTGTGGTATATCTAATGTTGTTGGATCGCTAACAACTTTTCTGTTTGGTAGCACCAATGTGCCTCTTGTGATGCATACCACGCTAGTAGTAGTCCTTCATTACCTCTCTATAGGGGTAATTGTTTGTTTCCGTAGTTATGGACATAACAACCACAATTGATTGGCTATTCATTGATTCAATTACAATGCGTTGGCCATATGGTCATAATCAACCTTCAACATATTTCCTTTCGATGCACATAGATTCGGGACACTGGTTAAAAAAATAAAATTTTGAAAATTCAATATCATATACAGTATTAACATTTGTTATGTCTAAAGAACTTGGCATATTCAATAATGGCATAAGTCTTTTCTCAGGTGCATTTTAACACACAATTCCAGTTACAGCGTAATATATCAGTATCAAAATAAATCAGTCAATGAAATGTTCTACTCAAGTGTGTGATGTCATCTTGTGTATCACATGCAATAAAAGTACCATTTAATGTTTCAGCATGCATCCAATGTATTGTTGGCATTCAAGAGCTTCAAACTTGATGATCCTCAGAGCAAAGGTCAGAAGATTGACTATGTTGACAAGCACACACAGCAGACACAACAACATTACTTTGCTAAGTTTCTTACCAACCAGAAACTTTTGGAACTTCAGCTCAGTGACTCTAATTTCCGACGTTATGTGCTGCTGCAGTTTTTGATACTTTTCCAATACCTTAACTCTCCTGTTAAGTTCAAATCGTGAGTATGCTATGCTTTTTTTCATACATATCTTTTAAGTATATGTTATACGTAGAGCTGGGATCTAAGTAGAACTCTAAATTGTTTAAGGATAAACTAAAATACCCATTTGTGGAAAATAATTAGGAAAGGAAAGGATGAATCAAATATAAGTATTTCCTAAATTTCAGGTACACTATGCATTAAGGTAGTTGGGAGTAATAAGGTCAAAATATTACACCAGGAAACATTTAACTTCGATTTATTGTAAATGTAAGAGACTGTGCCCATTATAAAATTAGTTGTATCTTGATGTCTCGGAAGCTTCATATAAGTTTGTTCAAAAAGCTGATCTTCAAAGATACAAATCTTTTATTGGGAATTATAGTAATAATTTGTTTTCCAGTGGTTCCTGATAATAAAAATATTTCATCCCTGAGTGGCCATGGTTCTAGTTAAAGCAAGTTTTCAATTCTTTACCATAATTAAGCACACTAGAAACGCTGAAAGAATTTTGGTAAAACAAAGTTTTTAACTATAACCAAAAGTTAACTTACTGGAAATGTGCAGAAAGTTAAAAGGAACTTATGTGAATTGAAAGTAAGAGCTAGCTGTAAAGCAAGCTCATATTTGATCAAGCAGCTATCTCACCACCATGTTGCTTGCCTCTCGCATAGTCAAAGTTCTTGTAACAGCAAACACAAAAAAGATTCAAATCTTTCAAAACCAAAGTCTGAGATTAATTACAGGTGCTATTAAAACCACACCAATACCAGCTATGGAAATACTAACCAACCAATGCCCCATTGAATATGAAATAGAAAAAGCGGCTCTTATTCAACACGAAAAATTGATCAGACTCCCATTCAATACATGGCACAAGAGAAATTTTACACATACACTAAAGACTCAGGAGAGCTTTCTTTCCAAAATTCAAGACATCAAGAAGAATGTATACCTTCCTAATTCAAAGGAAAACTTCATATCTAAAGTCAATCTGACACAAACATTAGACATCACATATTATTTACATCTGACAGAAGAAGTTAAGAAAAGTGGTACTCCAACTAGTGTTCTAAAATTATTGGCATTAGAGACAATCCATACTAGATTTCCAGAACACGAATGGCTCCATATTTATACTGATGGGTCATTTATATCAAACCAAGATGGAGCAGGTGCTGGAGTCACATGTCACCTCTTTTCCTATTACAAATCTTTAAGTTATGGAACTACAAACTTTGATGGAGAAATTGAAGCAATTCGAATGGCCCTACAAAATCTTTTGTACAGAATTTCACATTTTCAGCAAGCAGTTATTCTCTCAGATTTCAGGGCAGCAATTATAGCAATTACTTCCAAGTTGTCACCAAAAAACCAAACAATTATAGAATGTTGGAAAATCCTTACCCATCTAACAGCACTTCAAAAACACCTAGTCTTCCAATGGATACCAGCTCACTGTGGACTGAGTGGTAATGAGAAAGCTGATTTTCTTGCAAAAAAGGGTACCGGCAATGTGCAGAAATCAATAGTTAATCTACCATTTAATGCAGCTAAAAGATTAGTCAACTCTGAATTCAAAAAAATTATTGAAAAATATTATTATGAAAAATCAAAAAATAAAAGATGGGAACTACCAAACATTCAAACAGTAATTCCTGAGTATCCTTGAAAAACAGCAGTTGCAACCTTCAGGTTGATTACAGGACATGATTGTCTGGCAAAACATTTAAACAGAATTGGGACATATTCTTCACCACTCTGTCCTCTATGTGATCTGCAAGAGGAAATGGATCGAGACCACCTTCAAATATGCCCGGCCACTTCTAATGCCCCATCCATCAGTGAAAAATATTGGAGAGCAAGAGGATTAACGACTTCATTGTCAGAAATCCAGCATTAGCTAACAACAACATAGTCAAAGTTCATGCCTTGGGCTTGCTATGTAGAATGACTAGAAGGAATGTTATCTTGTAGTGAGATTATCTCTCTTGGCAAAACTGCAGGTGTCAAGGTAGCATGACGAATGATGTCATGCCCAGTTCCATCATCGACAAGCTTAACTAGTGTCTTGATGATGGAGTACCTTAACAGGGGAAGCATAAACACCTGGATATATGTAATCTGTGGTATCGAAACGGTGCACGTGATGGATTAAAATTTCTGTGACCAACTGGTGTGCAAGACTAGACAGTAGTTGCAGTAGAGTTTTCTAACAATAGGTGGCAACATTAGCACATCTGATGCGTGAGTGTTTAAAGTTTCATGTAGCTGTAGTCCCTCCGAGCTTAAAGTGGGTACGCACATAAACATTGCAATTGTATCACTGTGCCAACAAGCATGTGTTGATGTTCTCTTCACACAGCTGTTTATGCCTGACTGTTATCGCAACTGTCATATCCTTCACTGTAACAGTGTGAGGTTAGAATTGCACTGGGCTTATGTTAATTAAATAACACTAATTAAAGAAATTGGTTAAGAAAAGTTATGAAATATAATTTTCTGAGTAAAAACTTATGTTAACCTGAGTCATCAGATTGAGGCGCGGCACCGACAGATCTCGGGTAACGTCTCCACACCACCATAGCTTCCTGATCAATTATCACATTAATTTTCTTTCTTTTTGTAAACTGTAACCCAATGTCTTTCAGGAAAGTGTGGAACGTGGTTTTCCTAAAATTTGGAAGATCTGGTCACTGTTCATTATCTATTATAGGAGGTTTGTTGTTTAAAAAGAAACTATCCATTTTAAAGTGAATAACACTTAAGTCATCCATTAGGTCTAAAACACTAAATGGCCCTTCCCTTTTCTTTATAGGGGCTTTTACAGTTCCTGTTTGTTACATTTCCATTCTCACATTTGAAACAGTGTTCATAGAAATAGCAGTTGCTTCAGACGTCAATTTGGTTGTGTCATAATTGTGAAAGAAAAAATCTGATGTGTTGCACTCACATGACTTTCTCTACTCTTGTACTAACCATTCTTACAAACTCTTATTCCTATTATTTATTTATGCCAACAAACTTACTGTTGGTGTTTTTAAACACACAAGCCGTGTGTGGGCAAAGTTTAAGAGGTAGAACTGGAACTTAAAAATTCAATGTCACAACTGGGATTTGAACCACAGACCTTCCGCTTGCCGGGCGGACGCTCTAACCACTGAGCTTTAAGAGGTAGAACTGGAACTTAAAAATTCAAATCCCAGTTGTGGCATTGAATTTTTAAGTTCCAGTTCTACCTCTTATCTTATTCCGATTATTTATGTCAACAAACTTACTGTTGGTGTTTTTAAACACACAAGCCGTGTGTTTGTTGGCATAAATAAATAGTAATTATCATCTGAAGGTTATTTAATCCTGGGATATAAAGTACTTACAATAGTAAGTCACCATTGGGGTAATTTGTCTCTGATGTGAGACTGCCTTTGTGGTTTACCAGGAGAAATACAAACTGGTTTGAGAATTAAATGCCATTCTGGCACTTTGTCACAATAGCTCAGTGGTAGAGCGGCCGCCCGGTAAGCGGAAGGTCTGTGGTTCAAATCCCAGTTGTGGCATTGAATTTTTAAGTTCCAGTTCTACCTCTCAAACTTTGCCCACACACGGCTTGTATGTTTAAAAACACCAACGGTAAGTTTGTTGGCATAAATAAATAATAATTGTTTTGTGAATTGTAATTTTATACTTTTGTGGAATATTACCCTGTTGTAATATGATATATACCAATTATAGAGATTTTTTGTAATATATAAAAGTTGTTTTAGTGTAAAGCTTTATTTTTTATATAGTTTTTAGTTTTCAAAGAATTAAATTTTAATGTATTTTTTTTTAAGAAAAATGTTATATTTCATTTTGAAGGTTTTATGTTTTTAGAGAAACCCATGAGCTCAAAGCTGAACAAGCAGATTGGGTGAGAGAAACTACAGACATGGTGTATAAACTACTGGAGGAAACCCCACCAGATGGATCAGTTTTCGTTCAGACAGTGAAACATATCCTTAAGGTATGTCCTTAAGTTTATTTGTGAGGTAAAGATGAAGTTGTAGCTAAGTAAGGTTGTGCTTCTGTGAGTTTTTGTTTCCATGCTTGAGAACATAAAGGCTTTTATCTGTGACCATTTGGCCTTGTATTCATGAACAAAACTTTGAATGAAAGTAGTGATTTGAAAGTACGAAGCTGTCAATTTGTTATTCAAAAACGAGACTTTCCAGAGCCATAGTCTCAATTGGGACTCAAATGTTAATTGAGATAAACATATGCAGAAATTATCTTATTGCTAATTTTCTTGTAGGTGCAAGGGGAATATGGGAATAAAATAGGCGTTAAGCGACTGTCAAATCTTTCAAAGCTGCTTGCTATGTGATGCTTTGAAATTTCATTCTCTTTCATGGCCAAGAGATAAAAAATGAATAACGACTTACCATTTGAGAAATGTAAAAGTATTAGTATTTTTCAGACAAATAACAAGGAATATCTCTGAAATGGTTCACTCTAACAAAAAAATGTATTAGACATAGATTGCGTATTTTAAAGAGATCTACATCTTCCGTCTATTGCTTACGGTTTACCAGTTACGCAAAAGTCATTAAGAATGAAGAGGACTCCTGAGTTCTTCTGCTTTATCTGATTACCCTCCCCTTATGTAGGACTTACACCCCCTGGAATATACAAGCGAGTGCCTAGTGTCAGATGCCTGTCAGCAAGCAGAGGAACCCATGGACCAGACTGAGTGAAGACCTGAAAGTGGGTGATCAGCTAAGCACCAGGTATGCGAGTGAGAAAGAGGATGGTATGAAGTGCAAGGGAGACGGACAAATGGAAAGGTGATTATAGAGCAGTTGGTGAAATGAGTGATGGGGAAAACTGGAGAACCTGGAGAAAACCCATACAGATGCCACTTCGTCCACCACGAATACCACATGCAGGTCCCTGGGATCGAACCTGGGCCACCTAGGTGGTAGACAGGCGGTCTAACTGCTTGGCAGCAGCACCGCCACTTTTGAGAATACTCCCGGAAAATTCAAAATATACATTTCATTTGTCATGAAAATATCTAAATATATGGTATTTTAATAGAAATAATTTTAACAATTCTTGATAGTCAACATTTTTTAAAAATGTTCCATGTAAAGGGTAACCTGGGATGAAGGAATTTTCTGGAAAGTCTTTGTGTTGTATCCTTGGAAGATGCTAAACTTAAATACCAGGTTAGGTATTTAACCGACTTTTTGTTTTTAAGTTATGAAGTTTTCACATGCAAGCACACTCACAAACCCTTTCCTAAAAATGCCTATTTTTAGAATCAGGGATCCCACAACATGTATTTGTGGTAAAATTTTCATATCACAATTTTGGAGCAATACAGTACTTCCCGTACTAGCTACACATGGTAGAAAAAGCATAAATTAAAGTTATTTTGTTTGTTAATGACACTGTCAATTGCCAGGATTACATCAATGTAGTTGGTGTGCCAGAATTTCGTTCTGCAAGAGTTCTTTTATGTACTAGTACACTAACATAGGACTGTCGCTTTAAGCACGTCTAAAAACCATTAGTCTGGGCTGGGTTTAAACCTATGACCATGAGATCAGTAGCCTAGTGCCTAACCAACTGAGCCATGCAGACTGATAGCTTCAAATTGTGTTGTTTTAACTTTGGAAACAGACATTCAAATGGTTTTAATGTCCTATCAACAGTATGTAAAAAAGGCTTAGCCATAAATTCCAGAACAGAATTGGTGTGAATGTACCACTCATCTTTACCTGATTACCCTCCCTGTAAGTGTGTACCAAGGGTCAGATGCCTGTTGGGGAGCAGATGAACCTATGGACTGGACTTAGTGAAGACCAGGAACTGGGTGGCTCAACCCAGCATGAGGTATAATACTGAGGAAAAGGATGATATGAAATGCAGGCAAAATGGATGAAGGGAAAGATAATGATGGAGCAGTGGTAGGTGAATGGTATGGGAAACTGGAGAACCCGGAGAAAATCTGCCTAGGTGTTGCTTCGTCCACTTGAATACCACATGCAGCTCCCTGGGATTGAATCCGGGCTGCCTTGGTGAGAGGCGAACAGTTCAACTGCTTGGCCACAGTACCACTTACCACTCATATGCTTTAATAAATAAAATTTTTACTTTCCAGAGAGAAGAGCATTGGAATTCCTGGAAGAATGATGGTTGCCCAGAGTTCCAGAAACCGGCATTTCAAGCTGCTCCGGAAGATGGTGCAGAGGAAGTTGGGGAGAAACGTAAATCCTTGGTCCGACCCCGTAGGCCAAAGAAAAGCCTGGGTGAACAGATGAAGGATGCCTCTCAAAATGGGAAATTTATACTGGGACAGTAAGTAAATGCTGTAGAAGGGATAGTATTTGATTCTAAAGCAGAAATAGGGCAAGCATGTATTCTGTAGTCTTTATATGAGGGCGACATCGAACATATTTTGAATGTCAGGTTTCTAAAAACAAATCAAATCTGTTTGTATTTAACAGCTGCTTTCTAATGTTTTGGGAGTTTGTTCGATTTTCTGCAATGGTTTCTTAATTGTCATTTGCATGTATATATGCTTTTATTCACCATTAGAAAATGTTCTATTTTTGTGGTTTTGTCAAAAACAATAGTCAAAGATACACTGATTATAGTGCAACATCTATTTCTACTATATACATACCATTTAGAACTAACTTAACAGAACAAACAATGCATTAGACACTTTCATGGTATTATGCACTATAGTTAGGGACACAATTTTATGGTGAATAAAAATGTGAATGTCAGTATAAATCAAGGGCTCAAATCGGGATAAAAGCGGTGAAATAGGATATCAAATTAAATAAGGAAAATTAAAGCTATTAACAGTGAAGCAACAAGATTCTAAAGTAAGAACAAATTAGAAACTAAAAACTTCACTTATCTTAGTAATGTTGCACGTTCTTTTTGCACAAACTGACCCAGGGTTTCCAACTCATTCTCAAAGCTATACAAACAAATTTGTTACCAATTCGTTTGTAGCATGTTCATTAAAATAACAAGTAAGCATGGTTTCTAAGTTCCCTGCTGTAGTATGTTGTTGTTGGCTAATGCTGGATTTCTGACAATGAAGTCATTAATCCTCTTGCTCTCCAATATTTTTCACTGGTATTGAAGAGAGCAATAGCAGTAATAGTAACCGCTTTTTAGAGAGCACCATATTTTTATGTTTTGGCGGTCACATCGCTCTCTCACAACCCCCAGAATGTCTGGAGGACCACACCTGTCGTTGGTTTACGGGTCTCACCGACCTGACCGGGAGAATTATCAAAATAAATTCACCGACCACATCCTCTGATCACCAATCACAGGACGTATTACATGCCATGACAGGTCAGCATGTTGGGGTTAAGATTTTATAGAGAAATGGAGAGGTTGGAAAAATAAAGACTCCCTAGCCCTCGGGAACCCTAATAGCATCGGGGTCGGAAGAGAACAAGAGATGACCAAGGTAAGGTCAGATAGAAAAGTTACAGTGAGGAGCAAAACACCAGTAAGTGGAAGTAATGTTCTGCTCAGCTTGGGTACCTTGTGGTCGCTATTCACATATCCCCTAGACGGAGACCCCTGAGTCAACAAAGAAAATATAACACTTTTCTACCTTAAGAATTATTGACATATTTTGGTATTCAGAAACTTCGCTTAGTAACTAGAACTAAAAAGATGCTTTACTTAAGCGTTTTAATGTTGTTGTTAGCTAATGCTGGATTTAAAAATTCAATATTACACCTACTGTAATATTGACTCTTTTATCTTACCAAATATTATACACTGAAAGAGCTCCTTCACAGTCACCAGTAAAAATTGAAATATAGTTACATAGACTGTGGTTCTCAGTGTGTCATTCTACATTGGGCATGAATGACACTTAATTTTGCCAATACGCCTTTCTTTCAAGCTTGAGGTTTCTTTACATGCCGTAAATCTGTGATGCAGGACCACCAGCTTTATTTCCCTTCAGAAGGAAGCAACAAATATGCTCCTTGGCTTTACAGTGCATCAATACAAAAACAAACTCAACATTAAACTCCCACCATTTTTGGCATTAAACTCACAGTCCCTGCTGTCTATCACAGCCTTCCATAAAATAAGCGTGAATTTGTCGTTAGAGTCTAAGCAATGTGTGTTTGCGGAGTGCAGGAAAACCAGTAGAGGGGAGAGGGTGTTGTTTCCTGCACTTTGCTCCAATGGGGGTGCTGTAGCATGGAAGGTTTATTATTCTTTGCATTCATTGAAGCTCATGAATGCCACTGATTATCTGTCAACCTACCTTCCCTGTCGCTCTCATATACCTTTCCTGCTTATTGTAAACATAATTGCATTTCTTCGAACCACACGGAGCTTGAACTCTTGACCTTGACCTCACATCTGGCTTTCTATGTTGCAAAAAGTGAAACAGGTCTTGTTTGATTTCTAAAATAAATCTTCTAACGTTAGTTTTGCAGAAACGTTGCAATGAAATGTTAATTTCATGTTAAATCATAAATAAATGTTCATTTCATGAGTTAATATTGCAATAAATTATCATGGTAAATCGTAAATAAGCACTCATTTTGCGAGTTGTGTTACAATTCGCGTTTAACGCTAGACTAAATATTGGTAATTATGCAGACAGCCACAATAGAATTGATTCTGAAGCCTTTTTATTACGTATTAACATATTTCATGTCATTGTGATCCACCAAAGGGGCTGGCCCCGTAGCGCAGTTAGTAGAGCATCTGCCTGCTGTGCAAGGGGTCCCGGGTTCGATTCCTGGCAGGGGGTTAGAAATTTTTCTCTAACCAGGATTATTCCTCATCCTTCCCTGAGTCTGGAAGTATAATGGCGGCGCCGTGGCTGAGTGGTTAGACCGCTTGCCTACCACCTAGGCGGGACCTGCATGTGGTATTCGGGGTGGACGAAGTGGCGTCTGGGCGGGTTTTCTCCAGGTTCTCCAGTTTCCCCTGCCATTCATTCCACAAACTGCTCCATTATCACCCTTCCAATCATCCATTTTGCCTGCATTTCATATCTTCCTCTTCCTCACTATGCACTTCCTGGTGCTTGGCTGACCACCTGTTTCCAGGTCTTCACTCTGTCTTGTCCAGAGGTCCCTCTGCTCCCCGACAGGCGTCTGACCCTAGGCACTGGCATGTAAGTCCTAGGTGTACGTCCTACATAAGGGCAGGGTAATCAGGAAAAGAAGAAAGAAAGAAAGAAGTGATCCACCAAAAATTATACATTATACATTTTCATATTACATATACATTTTCATTTTCATTTGAGCTAGTTTTATCTATTACACAACAAGGAAGAAGAAATGAATGTGGAACATCTATCAATCTGTGAATAACTTAAATTGTATCCAGACTTGACCTCAAAATATTAGGAGGGAAGAAGGAGAATGGCTTTGTTGCTAAAGCTTGAGTAGGTGCAACATGCACATGCACGCGCACACACCTACACACATACAGACACACATGCACACATTGTATATACTATCTGAATATTTATACTCCTATATACCCGATCGGTCTGGGTGGCTCAGTTGGTTAGACGCTGGCCTACGGATCCCAAGGTCGCGGGTTCAAACAAGGCCCAGATCGATGGTTTTTAAGTGTGCTTAAAAACGACAGCTCCATGTCAGTAGATTTACTGGCATGTAAAAGAACTCCTGCGGGATAAAATTCCGGCACACCGGCGACGCTGATGTGATCCTGGCAATTGACAGCGTCGTTAAACAACAAAATAATTTTTTTTTTCCTATATACCCAGGGTTGCCAACTCGTACAATAATTATGGGGGTGTACGATAATTTTAATGTTTGTACGATGGTTGTCAACCCGTACGATAATTATGGGGGTGTACGATAATTTGAATGTATGATAGTTCGATATCGGCGAAATATCATTTTCACTGGTTTGTCACTCCAGCGAAATGAAACTAATTACAAATAACACCACTTTTGTCCTCATTGTCTGTCTCCACCCCATAGCAACCATTTCCAACCGTACTAAGCCTGCTACCCTTTATCCTCTTATTGCCAGTGTGGCCAGATCTGATAATCTCAATGAAGAAGGCACTGTTCAGAAAATTGACGATCAATGTAGAAAACTCGGAATAAGTGCTATTCCGTGTGAAATAAAGAACATGTCTGAATCTGACAGTTTCTGGAGTGCTGTTAAACTCATGTCATCTTGGTGGAAATATTGATTTCAAAGAACTAGCGGCCTTTGCATTATCAGAGATTTCCTTGCCCTACAGAGGCACTTCTTGTGGAAGAGTTTTGTTTTCTAAACAGGGTTTAATAAAAACCAAAGTTAGAAACAGATTGGCACTAGACATGGTAAATGAACTCATTTTGCCGTCTCAACTTATGAAAGAACGTGGTAGATCTTAAAATCTGCAAGTCACCGAGATGTTAAGGTTTATCTCAACAACAAACTGGTGCAATGCTGCAACGGTTGAGGAAGCTGAACTTTCAGATGAATAGTGCGAGAAACATAAGTGCTAAAGTTGTAATATTTGTTGAGGTCATCAATCTTGTAAGTGGATATAATAAACATCATTACTCTTATATTTTCATAAGTATTATACTGATATTTTATTGTTGTAGCGTTTGCTTTATGATGTACGATAATTTTGAATCCAAATCTATAATTTTGAATGGCTGGTACGATAATTTTACTTTTAAATGTTGGCAGCCTTGTATATACCTAATGCTAGGAATAATTTTAACAGAGCAGATCATATATTTGTATTTTCACAGTATCATACAAACATGTAATGGGTATAGTTTCAGAATGTCTATTTTTTACTATGTACATAACACTAAGAAGCAATCTATTTACCAGACAATTAATACAATGCTTATATGCTTTTCATCATTTTAAATCATCATGAATGCCTAAATAATGTGAAGATCATCGTCTCGCTGCCTGCTTAGAGCCTCAGCACGGCTCTCAGGTTACATCAATGGTATGTTTTATTATTGATTGATTGATTTGTCATTGAGCTGTATACAGCAATAGACAACGTCATAAGAAACATCTTATTACATACAACAAAACCGTTATATAATATTTTACAAACATCAGATCAGTTACATATAACAGAAACAACTACATATTATTTTTATACTCAAAGTATTCTTGCAAAGAATAAAAAGGTGTTGCCTCAAGCCAATCATACAATTTACATTTGAATGTTGTTACTGGTAGTTGTATTATTCTTGATGATAACTGTTTGTACAGTTTTATTCCTAGTACTTCATAGCTGTTGCCAGATTTAGACAGTCTGATAGGGTAAATTGATCATTGTATTTGTTCTAGTATTATATGAATGAATGTCAAACCTTTGTTGCTGAGTGGTTAAGTTATTTTTTGTGTACAGTAGTATTTTGTGTGTGTGTGTATATATATAAGTTGATCACAGTCAATAATTTTAACTTAATAATGGTTTACAATGTGATAGCATTTGTGAGTCTGACATTATTCGAACAACTTTCTTCTATAATAACAGAACGTCTGTTGTATGACTACAATTTCCCCAGAGCAGAATACCATTGGGTATTATGCTCTGAAAGAATGCATTATATGCTGATCTTACATAATTACCTGGTACACATCTCTTTAGATTCCTAATAAGATATATTACCCTTGAAAGTTTTGCAGTGATGTGTTTGATATGTGGTTCCCAATTTAGCTTATTATCCACGACTATGCCAAGGAATTTAATATTTACTGAGTATAGGTCTTTGGGGGTATTTCTTAAGCTAAGTAACACGTGTTAAGTTTTGGCTTCATTCAGTAGAAACCCATTAGAATGTAACCAGATAACTGCTTCGGATAGTGTATTTTCTGCTATAACTCTTAAGTGTATGTAAGTCAGGATTAGTACGAAAAAAATTGGTATCATCTGCATATAATATGGTGTGGCTAGATACAAAAGATAGTAAATCATTGATCATTAGTGCAAATAACACTAATTATAACCATACAGCAGGTCAAATTAACCTGAAGGTTTATTAATAGTGAATCAATATTCTACAGTGTGTGTAATTACAGACATATTTATTCCAATTTATCATACATAGCACTGTACTACACTTGCAGCAGAATACTTTTACTCTATTTATCTACTTGGTGAATTTATTTATTTTATATCTATATGTACAGTGATTTAATCAGCAAAACATAAAACGAAAGAGCTTTTCTACATTTAACTGATGAACTCTTAAACATAACGGTGAGATGTTTTGAAGGAATTGCAATCGTGGTATGAAGAGTCATATTTTTTCAGGGCATGGTGCAGAGTAAGGCATATTATTGAACTCCATTTTAAACTTCTTGAGATATTTATTTACACCTTCGTAAAATAACACAATTACTGAATCATTAAGCAGTCCTAGTACTTTTCTTTTATACTGCTTAATAATGTTAGGCATGTTCAAAATTATATTCTATGATTTAGCAGAATGTCGCTATGAATGGCATCTAATTTCCTTTATCTCGTCAATTGAAGAGTATTGCATTATTCTAACGTGATATGTACTCCAATTTTTCGAAGTATTGTCGAGAAATAGCGTCTTTCTTATATAAACATCTCAATCTGAAAATACTGAACCATATTCTTTCCAATTTCTTGGAACAGTGCTGTGAAATGTCATCTATCTTCCTTGGACCCATCAATTGAAGCTTATTGAAAATTCATACATTGCTAAGACAATAGCAATCAGATATTGTCTCTTGACAATACTTTCTGATGACATATTTTGCATATTATATTTGATTTTGTAATAATCTTGGACAGGCCAAAAATATCTTGTCAATTTACATTTTTAACACTTCTAACGTGATATTACAAAAAAAAAAATAATCATTGAAGATAATTGAGACATAAAAGTTGACAGTAATCATCTCAATAAATTGACAATTTTCCAGATAACAAAAGAATAATGCTGAATAAACAAAGTCAAGTTCATGTGTGGTTTGAATATTTCTTGGGACACATATAGTAACTGTCTCCGGGAACAAAATTATATTTCATATTATAAAAACCCAAGACGGATAATACAATTAGCCCTTTGCGGACGAAGTCCTGGGAAGAAGTTTCCGTAGCTAGGACGGAGCTGTAAATTTGCTGCTAGAGCTACGCAAATGGGAGCAAATGTTCATGCAAAAGTGGCCTATGTTACTGTACTTACCTACACTGCATATGATTATCAAATGTAGCTGAGCTAAACGGAGAATTGTGGATATACTGGAACAGTTTGTCCTGCTTACACTGTCCACTAATATGGAGACTTTTTAATTGTTTTAAGTTGGTAAACACTTTAGACCGAGATAAAGTATGCATGTCATAAAGAACACATAGCAATGAAATACCATTCGGTAATAAATAGTAATGTATATAAAATGTAAACGGACACATGAACACTATGTACACATTTACACATCACACACTTCTCATTATGACAGAACAATTACTTTTTAAAATTGACAAGTGTGTGATAGCACTCGAAACATTTGCCGATACACATGGCCGGTTTATTTGCACACGCGTTGCAATAGAAATATGTTTCTTTTCTCGCCCCATTAAGTTTTCAATTGCTCCAGACAATACGGTCTTTGTGTTTTCTTCCCTCAAAATGGTATATAAAATGTGGTGCATTGTTTAGCCTTTCCTCTCTCTCAGCCGTACTGGGGTGTGACCTAGGTCTTGGATTGCTTATGCCTTTCACCAGACTCTCGACAAGTGACCTTCTGTATTTTACATGTGACAAGGGATGGGTGCTTGCCTGGGAATTTTGAAGCTTGTACAAAATGTACGAGTTTATTATCCCCAAAAACTCTTTCATTTCTACTACAGACACATCAGCCCAAGTTTTCCAAATAGAGCGTGGGGACAATTGTAACTCGGCAATTTTTTCTCTCGCGTATCAATTTGTTTCCTTAGCAATTTGAGATATTAGCTCATCAGTAAAAAATAAACTAAAGTATTCAATTGGCCCAGCATCAAAGGCAAGATTCAGTTTTGGACCTACATTCTTGGAAAAGGTATATTCTTTGTGTTTCTGGTCAGTTTTGCCTATCAATTTCCATGTATCAGCACATGCAACATTTGCAGCACTTATGTCGCTTTCACTCTCACCTACGGACTCCTCAGCATCGGATACTTCCACATCATTCTCCTCTTCAAATTTGTTGTCCACATCATCATCACTCACTGCATCCAACTCAGATTGAATCATTAACCTTAATTCTTCCACATGTTCATCACACAACACATCAAACTTTCGTTTTCTATTCCCAGAAGGACCTGGTTTATACGTGCTCGAAGTCATTGCAAAATACTGTGCATCCCAGACACAAACATTTCCTCTGTATGTTACTAGTTAAAATAATTTCCGAACAGATGGCAGTATAGGCCGGGTAAAGCTTCCACGAACACTATGATGCCTGTAACACGCTGCCAGAGGTGTTAATTCCTGCAACTAAGACGAGAAAACGTGAAGCGCTTTGCTGTCGATCATATGTCGACATACGACCGTACGGGCATTACTGTCGTGTCGATCATATATCGACATAGGACCACAAAGGGGGGTCTACCTGAGAGAAATTATTAATAAGTAACTTATATAAACTAAGTTATTTTAAATGTTTTATTTTTTGTTGGTTAATTTTCTGTTCACAGCCCTATGAATATTTGGGTAGATATTTCGTGCTGCCTTGATAAATATTTTTCTCAAGAACTATATACGTGTGTTGCGGTGCCAAACGTTGAACCTTCACTGCTATCCACTGCTGTGACATCACGGGTCACTGCCGTTTACTGCCCACTCCTCTAAAGCAGTTTACCTGCCGGTGCCTGGATTATTCAATGTTTCACTTAGATAGGATAGGATAGACAAGGTTTGGAAGGGTGACTTAGCACTGTGATCAATGAAATCTTTTGTGCCTTTGCTCCTAATGGGGCACTCCCCAAGAGGGAGGGATGAGATGAGAGGATACGAAGGGTGGTCAAACCTGAGGAGAGACAACAGCAGAGGGTAATATCCGTAACAGTTACAGATCTGAACTTTGCCTCGTACACTAGCTCCCCTCTTCTCTTGCAGGCTCACAGGTCCCCTGGGGGGCCCAGGGCTTGAAAAAGTATCAACTTATTGAACATATGAAGGTCCCATCTCTTGTCTATAATCATAAGTTAAGATATAAATTAGTTTACCTTTTCTATGGTAGTGTTTTTATATGTAGATAAATTGATTTTAATATTGAATATTTTGTGCTACAGCCCTGAGCTTACTCGATTGTGGAATCTGTGCCCAAACAACTTAGAGGCATGTAAGTCCAAGGAACGTGACTTTTTACCATCACTTGAGGCGTACTTTGAAGAGGCCATCGAACAGCTAGATCCTGCAGCTATGGTGGAGGAAGAGTACAAGTAAGTTTTACTTTATGATACATTTAACCTATTAGGGGAATGAATTTTGTCCTTTATTGGTAAAATAAATTGAGTTTTGGTATGAAAATTATAAAAAGTTAACTACACACAGTGAAGGATTTGCAGTTCTGTTGCTCTGTACTGATGACCTATACTCCATCCAGCCTTAGATCCGCACCTTGTATCCCTCAGCGATAACCTGATGTTCATATCACCTGCAACTAACACAAACACCACGTGGACTCAGGACTCGTGTTTATGTTGCAACAGAACGATATTTACTCAGGAGTTTTAGGAATAGCGCTGCTATAGCGTTACATTCAAGTAGTCTTTACCAGGTTTTCATACATCCTGAAGACTTACAGACAATCACCAATATTTAAGGTACTATATTTTATGGTGTGGTTTGGTTTTGGTGTATCGCGAGTTAGTTGTTAACAGTTTGTGTTTACATGAAGTGCGGATCTAAGAGTGGAGCGATTATAGTAAGTTATGTTGAAAATGGTGTCCATGTGCATTAGAGGCATTCCTGGTGTTCCTCACCATCACAAAATTGCAATTCTTCTTCTTCTTCTTCTTCTTCTTCTTCTTCTTCTTCTTCTTCTTCTTCTTCTTCTTCTTCTTCTTCTTCTTCTTCTTCTTCTTCTTCTTCTTCTTCTTCTTCTTCTTCTTCTTCTTCTTCTTCTTCTTCTTCTTCTTCTTCTTCTTCTTCTTCTTCTTCTTCTTCTTCTTCTTCTTCTTCTTCTTCTTCTTCTTCTTCTTCTTCTTCTTCTTCTTCTTCTTCTTCTTCTTCTTCTTCTTCTTCTTCTTCTTCTTCTTCTTCTTCTTCTTCTTCTTCTTCTTCTTCTTCTTCTTCTTCTTCTTCTTCTTCTTCTTCTTCTTCTTCTTCTTCTTCTTCTTCTTCTTCTTCTTCTTCTTCTTCTTCTTCTTCTTCTTCTTCTTCTTCTTCTTCTTCTTCTTCTTCTTCTTCTTCTTCTTCTTCTTCTTCTTCTTCTTCTTCTTCTTCTTCTTCTTCTTCTTCTTCTTCTTCTTCTTCTTCTCCTTCTCCTTCTCCTTCTCCTTCTCCTCCTTCTCCTTCTTCTTCTTCTGCTTCTCCTTCTCCTTCTCCTCCTTCTACTTCTCCTCCTTCTCCTTCTCCTTCTGCTTCTCCTTCACCTCCTTCTCCTCCTCCTCTGACTTCTCCTTCTTCTCCTTCTTCTGCTTCTCCTTCACCTCCTTCTCCTCCTCCTCTGACTTCTCCTTCTCCTCCTCCACCTTCTCCTTGTTCTTCTCTTCCTTCTCCTCCTTCTCCTCCTCCTCCTTCTCCTTCTTGTTCTTGTTCTTCTTCAACTACAGGGTTTAGGCCTTTTGGCCTGTTCCAACTTCGGGGAGAATGTCGTCAGTCCATCTAGTAATTGAGGGAGTCAGCACAACAGTGGTCTAACCCTCCCCAATACACAGTTTGCAATATTGACGCCATCTGTCACTTTTTCATGTGAACTATCCTCCCAAAATGGACCAAAACCCATTCCTTATATTAAATTGAAGCTACTAATATTTTCTCTGAGACAAAAATCCATGTGGTTTGAGTGCAACCGTGGGCTAACCATAAATAGTCAATGAGAACCCAGCAGAAAAGTAACGATAAGAACATCCTGGATCTTAGCAATGTTAACCTTGAATCAAAATATATCAAACCTAGACCAATAAATTCAAACAAGCTTAAGGATTATTATTTATTTATGCCAACAAACTTACTGTTGGTGTTTTTAAACACACAAGCCGTGTGTAGGCAAAGTTTGAGCGGTAGAACTGGAACTTAAAAATTCAATGCCACAACTGGGATTTGAACCACAGACCTTCCACTTACCGGGCGGATGCTTTACCACTGAGCTGTTGTGACAAACTGCCAGAATGGCATTAAATTCTCAAACCAGTTCGTAACAACAGTAAGTTTGTTGGCATAAATAAATAATAATTACCATCTGAAGGTTATTTAATCCTGGGATATAAAGTAGTTACAATAGTAAGTCACCATTGGGGTAATTTGTCTCTGATGTGAGACTGCCTTTGTGATTTACCAGGAGAAATACGAACTGGTTTGAGAATTTAATGCCATTCTGGCAGTTTGTCACAATAGCTCAGTGGTAGAGCATCCGCCCGGTAAGCAGAAGGTCTGTGGTTCAAATCCCAGTTGTGGCATTGAATTTTTAAGTTCCAGTTCTACCTCTCAAGCTTAAGGATATTAATAAGCTTTTAAAATATGTCCCACCAGTTTATTATATCTGAAAATGTTACTCAAACCTGAAAATGAGATGTATGGTGAATTTTTGACATACCTGGTAATGTAAAATAGACATGCAAATAAAACTGTAAACATCATACTTTCAAAAGCTTGAGTGAATAAAATATTTCATTACCTTTGAATAACAACATGAATTTGAAAATTATTACTGCTTATGTGTGTGAAAATGAGATGGATAGTGTAAAATAATTTTCCATATTTTGATATACCTGAATGTTCAGCATATTTGAATCAAACATGTTTAATGCCCTTTAATATGTCCTACCATTTAACAGTGGGCACTATAAAGCTTTTAAAAAAATTGAATCGATAAAACATGTTTTATTTTATTAAAAAAGATACATATTTAATGCAAGATTATTTTTGCATGGCCAGACAGAAAAAAAGTGTGAGTGCAAATGGTCCAACCCAAAAAAAGATGTGCAGCACAACACAAAATCTGTTTTGTTTCAAAAGCATTTTAGCACTGATCAGTGCATTGTTATTTAATAAGCTGAGAAAGTATCATTGAAAAATCAGTGTGATTCAGATGAGATTTTCTGTATTCTAAACTTGTGTTTTTCTCCATTTTTAAAAAAGATGGGTTACACCACTGTTGCAATGACCCCCTCATTTGGTCTTCCTACACTTCATTGGTAGTTTAAGACTAATCTTGGTAGTCTATTTTCTTCGATTCTGATAATGTGAGAGTATCATTTTTGTTTATTTTCTTGTATTCTATCATTTAGTTTAAATACTTTTAGGTTCTTCCATATTTCTTCATGTCTTTGACAGTTCGGTAGGCTGATATGTATGTATGTATATATTTTCTGCGAATGGGTATTACCCGGTGGCAGAGTTAAATGTACAAATTAAGGTTACAAACAAAGTGCACAAACAATAGTAATACAATCATAATACAATAAAGAACAATAATAAAAATATAAGATGAAATGCACTAAATACTAATTAACACTCATTAATTATAACCAAATTAAATTTAGCATTAGTATTCACCATCAGTTCAATAAATGTCAAAAATACACTTGCGTAATCTTTATAGTAAATTACACAGCATTTACTTGATTTACGATATTTTTCGAAAATTTCTTCACAGATGAAGGACAGCCCTGAAAGACTGCTACAGGTAATTCATTCCATTCCTCAATGGTTCTATTAACAAAGGAGAACTTTCCTACGTCGGTTCTGTGCCTTCTACCTTTAATTTTATACAAATGATCCTTTCTTCCGTAATATGTAGGGTTGTCCAATCTTTCACTAATACCCACCCATGCATTTGAACCACGATATGCTTGAAATAATGCGCATAACTTCTGCCTCTTACGCCAGACTTTTAGAGGCTCCCATTCAGTCTCTTCCCCCTTTTTAGGCCCAAAAGATTTACCTCGTTTTATAAATTTTATAGCCCTTCTCTGTATTCTTTCTAGCGAATCAATTTGACTAAGTCTATATGGGTCCCAGCATACTGCTCCATATTCCATAATCGGCCGCACCAAAGATTTGTAGGCAATTTCCCTGGACCTTCCGCTCCCCTTTTTCAGTACCCTCATTAAGAAATGTAACGCTTTCCACGCTTTCCTGGATGTAGAATTTACCTGGTCGTCCCACCCAGCGTTACTCGCCAGGTACACTCCCAAATACTTGCAGCTATTTACCTGCAGAATTTCTTCTCCGCCCATGTGATAGTTATGAACAATTTCCCTCTTAGATCTTCTAAATGCAATGGACTTACTTTTCTTAGCATTAATCGTCATCTTATTTGTAGCAGCCCAATTACTAATTTCATTTAAATCACCCTGAAGCAGAGACTCATCTATGGCATTCCGAATTTTATTATAGATAATGCAATTGTCTGCAAACAGTTTTATCTGACATTTAATATTTACACTTATATCATTAACAAAAATAAGAAAAAGTAGCGGACCCAGTACTGAGCCTTGGGGTACTCCCGAACTAACTGTGCCTCTCTCGGAGATTTCTTTACCTACTTTTACCTGCAGCAACACTTCTTAAAAACTTCATTTTGCTAAATTCTATTTTTCTTTTTTCTTTCCTATTTAAGGACCAATTCTCACACCCATAAGTTAAAAGATTAATAGCCATTGTTTTGTAAAATTTAATTTGTGTCTTGCAATGTTTTATTTTTTAGTATTCATTGTATTGTTCCGCAATTCCTCTGAAATTTATTAATTATAAATTCTTTGTCTTTTTGTTTTAAGTATGTAATGTTGCAGCCCAAATAATGTACTATTATCCTTCCTTCTAATTCAGTTTTACATCTGGCATGCTTTTTTCTTTTAAATGCGAATGCTTTTGTCTTACTGGGTGATATCCTTAGATTATATTTATCATACATTTTTGTAACTGAAAGGCTGCTCTCTGTAAATCATCTTCTCATTTTGTCATGGGCAAATAACATAAAGACAAATAACCAAAAAGTAAGTCGATTAATAACACTATACAACACTCATAATTTCCCGGAACATGTTTCAGAGGCTGACTTTCTTCCATTATCAATCAGACATCGACTGGCTCTCCCTGGTGTGGATGGTGATGTTTCCTCTGAGGTCTCCTCTGGTCGTGATTCAAGGAACTTACTAAAGATATCCTTCTTGGGGATATCGAAATTGAATACTCTGTTTCTACTTTTGAAAATGAAGATGTTCCCATGCGGACGGCTCTTGTTTTCGTGTTACGTGTTTGAGGAGTTTCGGTTCTGGCTTTATACTGTGGTTTTTTTGTCCAAAAGTGAGTGGCATCTGCTGACTTTTTCAACTGTTTGTTTTTTACGTTTCTAAAGTGTTCCTTGGATCTTATTTCTAAATTTCTTTTTGTTTTTCCTATATACACTTCATTAGCCACAATTTAGAAGTAAGATCCAAGGAACACTTTAGAAATATAAAAAACAAACATTTGAAAATATCAGCAGTTGCCACTCACTTTAAGACAAAAAACCACAACATAAAGCCAAAACCAAAACTCCTCAAACATGTAACGGGAAAACAAGAGCTCCACTTGGGAACAAATCTTCATTTTGAAAAATAGAAAGAGAGTATTCAATTTTGACATCCCCAAGGATATCTTCAGCAAGTACTTTGAACCACCCTCAGAGGAAACATCACCATCCACACTAGGGAGAACCAGTCGATGTCTGGTTGATAATGTAGGAAAGTCACCCTCCAAAACATGTTCCGGTAAATTATAACTAAGTGTTGTGTAGTGTTATTAATCGACTTACCTTTTGGGTTTATATTGATTATTATAACACTGTTTTCAAACTTCCAAGAAACTTACATAGTGTTTACAAGCACATTATTTATGTTTAGTCCTATAGAATCTCTGCCATTCTTCTATTAGCACACTGTGTTATACTCAGTCGATGATCTGGCTATAAATGAAGCATGGTATATCTGAACTATTCACTCTTTGCAAAAGAGAATTATCTTTTTTAAATTTTATTTCAAAATGGTGTTTGCCCTCATAAAGTTCTCTAATTCTTTTTTCAGCAATAAGTGCTATCACATTTCTCTAACTACATGGTATAATACTTACAGGAAAGTAAATGAAGGCAACTTTGGATGGCGGGCCTTGCGTTTATTGGCACGTCGTAGCCCACATTTCTTCACACACAGCAATAACCCCATCAATAAACTGCCAGAATATTTGGAGACAATGATCAAGAAGATTGCTAAGGACAGACCAGTAAGTAAACATTGAAGAAAAATTTGAATCAGGGTCTTCAGTTTAGACCCTGGAGAAATGTACAAATTTGTTTACATTGTTTTGAAATATAATATAAATATGCTTGTCTTTCTTTTCAGCACAAAGGTTAATAACCACTGACACCTATAATGTTTCGTACTATTAGCAGGTTAACTCATTTAAGGCAGATGTCAGCAAATTGGTCATTGCAATTGCTGAAATAATATCATGGATTGCAACCCAGCATGCTCGTGACACATATTTCGAAGGAAGGAGTTTTGAAGGCTGCACTGGCAGTGTGTGAACTTCTCTATGGCACGTTTGATTTTATACAGAGTGTTTCGTTATTGGTGGCATACATTTGGAGGGTGCGTTCCTGATATCAAAACAGTAAAAAAAGTTCATATGTACATGGGTCTGAAAATCGTTTATTTCAGAGTTATAACACAGCATTGAAAGTTACAAAAATTCCTCAAAGTGACCTCCTCTTGCTTCGATGCATGCATAAGACAGCATTCCATGCTCTGGCATACTCTGTTGAAAATTCGTGATGTGTTTCTATTTAGTCAAATCCATTTTGGATTCAAAATGTTAACATCAGGTACAGGAGTCGCATAAACTAAGGACTTGCAATGTCCCCAGATGAAGAAATCCATTAGATTCAAATCAGGCAATCAAGCAGGCCGTGCAATGGGTGCCCCTTGACCAATCCATCTTTGCTACGAACTATCATACTGAAATAAGCTGGAGCACCATCGTGTGAAAACCACATTCGTTGAATGTAGAGAGGGAAATGTTATCATATCACGTTCTTAAAATAAATCTAAACCAACCTTATTTGTAATTATGATTTCAAAATTGTGTTTGTAAATTTGCAATCTCTACTTGTGAAAAGTTGAAAATTATTGCTCTGAAGTCAAGTCATGGTGGACGAAGCAGCATCTGGGTGGGTTTTCTACAGGTTCTTCGGTTTCCCCTGCCACTCATTCCATCAATTGCTCCATTATCACCTTTCCATTCATTGATTTGGCCTGCATTTCATATCATCCTCTTCCTCACTTTCATACCTGGTGTTTGACTGACCACCTGCTTCCAAGCCTTCACTCTGTCTGGTCCGTAGGTTCCTCTGCTCCCCAACGGCGTCTGATCCTAGGCACTGGCTTGTAACTCCTACATAAGGGGAGGGTAATCAGGTAAATAAGAACCAGAAAGAAGAAATCAGTCCACTTGTCTTTGATTCCTTTTTTGACATTTCTAACATATTTACCTATGTACATATCTAGGAATGCTCCTTTGCATTTTTGTGATTTTAAAGAGCCATGTTGCTGCTTCTTTATGTTTGAACACATGCTGTTTGAAGCATGGAGCGTTGAAGCAAGGTGACGTATGATTTGTATCTGACGATGGATTACATCATATCATCAGCCGTTATAGATTTGCCGACCCCTGATTTAAGGTAACAACAGTTTTTTAACAGCTGTAACTGCAGCAGCTGTTATGAGTAATCAAAAACTTTCACGGCTGGAGTTAGAATGAGTAACTTATTCTTCCAGGCTGTAACCCGTGGTCTGCTGGCATTTTGATGCCCATATGTTTTGTCCACATCTGCAGTAAACATCATCTGTGACGTGTTTTCAATGCTCTTGGCAAAGGTTTAGTCACAGTGATTTGCTAGCCGTGACCGTTCAACTGCGCCAACACGTGACTGACAGAACACAAGAGATGCTGTCATCTGGGGCAGCCAGAAAAGCATGTGGTTGCAGAGCATGCTTTATGGGTAGACGGTGAGAACATAATCCAATATGAGACGAACACTATCCCACCAGACTACAATGCAAAGCAATAGAAATCTACAAACACCTAAACAATTTCAACAAAAAAAGAAAAAGCCCTCAAATTGAACAAAACCTGGCTTCCAATGCTAAACAAATACCTACACACAAAATGCATGCCAGCCAATCAGCAACCAGCAACATTGGAGAGGCCAGCCAACCAGCGACCAGAAACTTTGGAGAGGCCAGCCAATCAGCGACCATAAGCATTGGAGAAACCAAACCCTGCCTACCATACTTACCTTTAAATACCGCTGCATTTCCGGTGGTTATGGTCAACGAATCAGTTGTGACTAAGCCATCGCCAAGAAGATTGAGACCGTGCCACTGATGATGTTTACTGTAGATGTGTATGAAACGTCTGGATATCAAACTGCCAGCAGACCACGGCTTATCAGCCCGGAAGAATCCATTATTCATTATTGCAGCTTTATGTTGCATTAATGATTACCTTATTAATAGCTTATGGCTCTCACCACTATTGTAATTGCACTGCACAGTGGCTTTTGCCTTACTTCTTTGTCTTGTAAGCTTATTATGCATATGCAGGTAGTCGATTCATTTATTTAATTTTGTTTTTGCTAATGATATACTTATGATATTGGGTTCTTACTCATTATTATGTTTAGTTCATCACATTTCTCTAAGCTTAACATTGGCTATGCCCATTTTAATCTGTGGGCATCGTTTTTCTCTGACTATGGTTTTCTTCTCCTTACTAATTGTCATCACTTTGTCTCCTATCTCTATAAGAGAAAGCTCATGTATTTACAATTATCATTTTTCTTCTTATTTTGTTCTCGGCACCTTTATGTGTCAAAAATATATTCTCTTCGTCACTATAATTCATTTCTTCTTATTTTGTCCTTGACATCCTTATGTCAAAAACATATTCGAATTTTCATCTGTCTTTGTTGACGATGCTCACTTTTGGTGGTTACTATAGCCAATGTTTTTGTTGATTTCCTTTCCTGCTGTAGCTTCTAGCCTATATACATATATTCTATAAGAAACCCATTTAATCTTGTTGTTTTTCCTTATTTCCAGTGTTCCTGCCTTACACATTTGTTGGCAAAGACAACTAGTTGGTCATTTCTTTAAACTAGAAACTAAAAGCTCCACCTATCTTATTAATGTTGCAAGTTGCTGACTAGTAACTTATAACTTGTTTGGATAGCTTTGAGAATAAGTTGGATACAACTTGAAACAAGTCAGCAGTGCAGGAACTTGCAATATTAATAAGATAAGTGGGGCTTTTAGTTTCTAATTTGTTCTTAATTTAGATACAAGTTGGAGTTGGAAGGATGTTTAGTTTATGCAGATGGGTGACCAAACAATCAAGTCCTCTATGTAATCAAAAGAGAGCAACAGTTTTTGATCGTAGACATTCTTGAATTATTGTTGGTTTGTTCAACAAGGTTTTCCATTCTTTATTTACACTTTCTTGAGTTAAAATGTCTTGTTTTTTGTTGGATGTCAAGCGAGAAGTTGTTTTTTGGTTTTTTTATATCCTGGGCATGCAAAGGAAATGGAATGTCAAAGCCACTACATATTACGTAGTGACCAGCTCTTAAAAGATTTGACTAGTACTTAAGCCTATTGTATTCTCCTGTTCCCATTATGCCTATGATGAAATAGGTGTTTTCTTTCGGTGTCATAACAGCTGTCACTGTCTTCCGGTATCCAAACGCCACTCCTCTCTATCCTTCCATATTTCTTCTTTCAAATCTGTGGATTTCATTGTTATTACAACTCTTTACAGCCAGATCTTCTTTCAACGTCCCCTCTTTCTTCTTTCTGGTGGTACCTATCCCATTATTAATGTAGTTTGTCTGGCATTCTTTTAATTTGTCCATACCAACATAATCTTTTTTATCTTCCTTTCTTAGAAGTTTGAAAATAGTGTTGTTATATTTAATTTAATTTAATTTAAAAGGTGAGTCAATTAATAACACTAAACAACACTTACATTTATAATTTTCTGGAACGCGTTTCGGAGGTTAACTTTCCTCCATTATCAAACGCACAATGCCTGGGTTTCCATGGTGCAGATGGCGATGCTTCTTCTGATGTTTCTTCTGGTAAGAGTTCAAACATCAAAGATGCTATTCCACCTAACAAAAAATTTGGCATATAGCAAATTGAATGCAATGATTGTAATGAAACATACATAGGAAAACCCAAAAGAAATTTAGAAATTAGATCTAAGGAACACTTTAGGAACATCAAGAGTAAATAATTAGAAAATTCAGCAGTTGCCTTTCACTTTTGGACAAAAAATCATGACATAAAGCCAGAACCGAAACTCCTCAAACACATAACCGGAAAACAAGAGCTATCCACATGGGAACAAATCATTTTAAAAAATAGAAACTGGGTATTTAATTTCAACATTCCCCAGAAAGATATTTTCAGAAAGTTCCTTGAACAGTTACCAGAAGAAACATCAGAAGAAGCATCACCATCTGCACCATGGAAACCCAGTCATTGTCCAGTTGATAATGGAGGAAAGTTAACCTCTGAAATGTGTTCCGGAAAATTATAAATACAAGTGTTGTTTAGTGTTATTAATTGACTCACCTTTTAAATTAATCTATTTTGTTTAATAATATTAAAAATATCCAAATATTCTTTAACTTCCGTAATTTCTTTCACAGTTTCATTTTAAATCTTTTTTAATCTTGATTTTCTAGCTGATCGTCTCAAAACTTTCATTTCAGTAGCTTAAATTTTGCTGATTTCCTGTGTGATAATTGCCAAACTTCTGATCCATATATGGGAGTACTTTTATCTAATTTTCTATTCTTCGTTATATGTTTACTCCACTAAAACAAATTCAAGGAGTTTATAGCTTTTCTGGTTTAGGTAATCCTATTTTTAATTTCCATTGCATTGTTGCCAAATTTATCAATTTTTGTGCCTAAATAAGTGCATTCCAAACAAGGTGAAATTTCTGGGCCATCTTCAAATTTCAAGGATTCTATTTCCTCTCCAATGCATACGTAATTTATTTTATTGATGTTTATTTGCAAACCCTATTTTTCATATTCTTCCTTTAATTTTCTTGCCATGTATTCTATAGGGTTATCAAGAAGTAGCTCTGCAGTCTCTTGTAACCAAAATTTCCCTAGAGATGGGAATTTTGGTGGCAGCACTGGCTGCTGTGAGCGTATGTTTATTTATAATGTTCACGAAATAAAGTATTGATAGATTCACATATGTAATTCATGAAAGGTAATGCAGATAAACAGGATACCAAGTTATCTTGACCAGATGACCTCGTCGATGAGCCGTTAAACCCCACGCACTCACTCAGGTTATCTTTAATGGTAGACACCGACACAGTACGGAGGGATTTGTTGATAACCCTTTATATCAGCATGATCTTGTGCTATGATTACCTGATCATCTGACAAATTTAATGAGTAAATGAATGTGTTTTGAATTTGTATTCCCATACTCTGACATTTTCTTTTCCAGTTTCTTAATTCATTGATACTTTATTGTCTCCGACTGTAAAACATTTTACAGGGAGGGTCAATTTATATGTACATAAAATGAATACAAAATATGTACAAAAATGAGAATAGTTACAAAATAATTAGAAGTGCATGAATACCATATTCTATCTATTTTTTGTACTCTTCTACAGAGTAGAATACCTTTTCTAAGAAATAAGATTTAAAAGTCTTTAGTTTAATTTTTTCATTTATTATCTGTTTAATTTTGGATGCTAGGTGGTTGTACAAATCTTTGATACTATTTTCCATACGTTTGTTTTTTAGGATACCTATAAATCTATTTCTAAAATGATTTTCTTTTGTTCTAGTGTTATATTTGTGAACATTACTTATATATAATGAAGATAATGTTAAACTATTTAGTTTTTTAAAAGCATTTCTATGTGAATCTTTTTTCTATTCCTGCAATTGAATGTATTGCTCTCTTTTGCCACCTTAAAAGTAATGTTTTGTGTGTTGTGCCCCATAATACCACTTCATAGTTTAGGTTTGAGTGAATGGAAGCATAGTATATTTGCTTGATACTTTTTTTTATCTATTATTTGTGTTTATCAAGGCTTCACGGGTGATCAGCCGTGTGAGATTTAGAAGCATTGAACTTTCAGCCATTGTAGACTCCATGGCCTTCATTAGAATCAAAAGAATGACTGTGCTCTGCTCCCCATATATATATATATATACTATTGTTAGGTGGGAGGGGGTTACGCTGCCCTGGCCAATGAGCAGCTGACAATTTGTGATTGGGCCTGTTGTTTCAGGCTGTTTGTCACTGGCCGTAGTGTTTTCTCGGCCGGTGATAAACATAGTCCGAAACAGCAGGCTCAATCACAAATTGTCACCCGCTCATTGACCAGGGCAGCACAACCCTTCCCACCTAACAATGGTATATATATATATATATATATATATATATATATATATATATATATATATATATATATATGGGGGCGGAGCACAGTTGTGATGAAGGCCATGGAGTCTACAATGACTGAAAGCTCAATGTTTCTAAATCTCACACAGCTGATTACCTGTGAAGCCTTGATAAATAACGCTCGCTGTGAAAGCTTATATTATTTGTGTTATTTGTTTTAGTACATATAAACCCAAATTAATCTTGCTTATGACTTTTACCACATGCATATTCCATTTCAAGTTACTTTCTATTATTAATCCTAGGAAGTTTGTTTTATTTACCTGTTGAATTTCTCTGTTTTCTATTTTTAACTTTATATTTGCTTGTTTTTTGTTACCGAGACTAATTTGCATCCACTCTGTTTTGTTTGTGTTTAATACCATACCTAAATTTTCTAAATGTTGACGGACTTTTTTTAGTAAAGTATTTGCCCTGATTTGTAGTTCTATTTGTGCTTTTCCTGTGACTACAATCGTAGGGTCATCTGTATAGCATATCGCTATTTCCCTAGCTCCTTGAATTATTCTAAATGTTTATATAGACTAGGAATAAATATGGTCCTAATTTTGAGCCTTGTGGCACTCCCATGTGTTACTTTTTTGAACAATGATCGAATTTTCATTAGCTTTCCGCATACAGTATGTATTACTTCAACGCATTGTTCTCTGTTTTGTAAGTATGAGCCAAGCCACTTTAATGGTTTGTCTCTAATTCCATAGTTTTGTAATTTTGACATCAAGGTTTCTATGTTAATGCAATCGAAAGCCATATTGGAGGTACATTTTAAATAGTATTGGAGAGATACTACAATTCTTTAGTGACTTTGAATCCTTCTGTAATTTTATGTCCTATTTTAACCTTTGAAAAATTTTCTTCATATAATGCTTTTATAAATGCTATTATTTTCTTATTAATAGGTGTTTTATCCAAAATATTGAATAACTTTTGCAATGGGATGTATGCTTTTATTAAGTCTGCAAATAATAAATGTAATTCTCTATTTTTGTCTTTCTTTTTCTCTGATAACTGTGTTAAGAAGAATATATTATCTACACATGTTCTTCCTGCTCTGAATTCTGATTGCTCTTACATTTCTAAGTCTTTGTATTTGATTCTATTAAATTTTTTAATATGTGTCCATAAATTCTATTAAATGTTCCTGTCACTGATATTCCTCTGTAATTATCACAATTTGATTTACTTCCCTTCTTGTGTATTGGGGTTATAATAGCGGTTTTCCATTCTTCTGGTATTTCACCTCCACTAATAATTTTATTGAAAGGTATAGTCATCATTTTAAGTTGTTCAGCCGGAATGTTTCCAGGTCCTGCTGCTTTACCATTTTTCATTCTCATTGCTGCTTTTTTTAATGAATTTGCATACAGTAATATGGTAATAAGACCATTTCTATAAAGGTCTATCTCGACTAACATGAAATAAGTAGACGAATAAGCATTTTTAAGGTTATTTTGTACAAGAGTACGTAGAGAAAGTCATGTGAGTACACACAACAGATTTTTCTTTTAGATCATCTCTAATTGTTTTCCATCTTCTGAATTTATTAGTCATTTTAGTTACAAGGTTTGATTTAAAATATAGGTGGCCAAACTCTACAATGCTACCTACAACGCAGACAGTTCTGTTATTGGAAGGGGGACAGAGCTCATCCAGGTCGAGATGGATCAGTGTATGGTAATAGAAACATATTTTCTGCTAGCGTTGGCTCTGTAGGATGTAAAGAAACATGTTTTTATCAATGTGTATATAATTTTTAGGTAGCATAAGGAATAACGTAAACAGTAACTTATGCTTCAAGTGTGTCAACCAAACTTTTTAAATCTGTAGCGGTTTCAGAGGTAGCCATCTTTAATTGTTTTACCAGACTTCTGTCTGTTACGTGGCACCTGATATTTTGTGTCAAAGCTTTCATTTATGAAAAAAACTGTTAAAAAATTTGTGATCTAAGAGCAGGTATTTCGACTTGCAAATCTTGGTATATATAGGGTGTCCCAAAAAAGCCACAGACAACACCTAAAGTATGTTGTGTGGGACAGCAAACTGATCATTTTTCAAGAAGGAACCCTGTCTGGAAATGAATGGCTTGGATGCTGTAGTGCATTGGTGTGTGAGATGCATATGTGCTCACATTTCGTTAATAAACCCAACATCGAGGTGTCTACATTACAAACAGGAGAGAGCGATGTGACCGCCAAAACATAAAAATATGGTGCTCTCTAAAAAGCGGTTACTATTACTGCTATTGCTCTCTTCAATATCATCAGTGAAAAATATTGGAGAGCAAGAGGATTAATGACTTCATTGTCAGAAATCCAGCATTAGCTAACAACAACAACATTACAAACAGGCTTCAAACAGCATTTCCTACGTCATTGCTGAGCGTATATCACATACGAGTCATAAATAAACACATGCTGTGCAATGCACTTTCAGAACAGAAAAAAACAAGTTTACCATGTGGCCTTATGTACAAGAGCTGCGTGTTATCATGTTTCCTTGTTCGCAGTGCAAAAACACTGCACAGTGGTTCAGATGTTTTTGGGCCTCTCTGTATTTTTACATTTTATTTGTTTCATTTGACAAAGACATTTCTCGCAAATGTATGTAGAGGCAAACAATGCCAGTATATGAGCACTGAATGCCCTAAGATGATACTTATTTCTAGAAGCAATTTAAATACCTCGATTCTTAAGCTCTTTACAAATACTTTTAACAACTGTGTTATTTTGCAATGTAACCAATTCTATCTACAACTGCAAGGGCTTGGCTAAAAGAAGAAAGTCATTTTCCAAGCTTTTAAAATCATTGCATCTATGAATTAAATTCAATAAAAAACTTTGTCCACCCACTCCTCTTTGAACTATGTTTGTAAGACATGGAGGGCTTAGACAGCAATATCATTCTGTTACAATTCACCACTGTTTATTACAAGAGTGATGGCATTCACTGCAAGTGAAGGGGTGTGTCAGTAGGTGCATAGTGCACATGACAAGCAGGAAAGGTGAACCCATAGTCTGTATTTGGACATGGCTGGTTAAATGTATCTTCTCCATATACTATGTATGTATGTGGTAGAGAAAGTAAAAATGTGTTTTGTGGATTCAGAGTCTCAAAATGTGTAATTCTGGTGAAATCTTTATATCTAATTTTTGGGTGGAATGCAATAACTACCTTCTCTTCTTACTATGTACGAGAAGAATAGAATTGAGTGTTATTTTATGCCAACCAACTTACTGTTGGTTTTTTAAACACACAACCTGTGTGTGGGAATGTTTGAGAGGTAGAATCAGTTGCCATGTTAGCTCAGTGGTTAGAGCAGCTGTGTGTAAAATGGAAGGTCTGTGGTTCAAATCCCGACTATGGCATTACATTTTTCAGTACTGATACTACCTCTCAAATAGAATGGAATATTTATTTGTACTGAACATCTACAAAATATAATTTGTAGTACATTTATGCCAAGTCCTAAAAACTGCTTACATTCTCTGTAGTACAAATTGTTCTTTGGCTTTTAGTTAGCCCTTATTCTTTTCGTTCATCTTCCCTAGTAGCTACTTTCTCATTCTCCTTTCTCTTGGCTTTCCTGCTCCTTTATTTTTGCTTTTTTACTTTTCTTAGCCATTTTTCCCTAATTTTTCTTGTAAGCTCTGCCATATAAAACTGATGATGAAGTGTTTAAAACAGTGGAGCATATTATAAACTTACAGTTGGCGAGAAATAACCTGGCATTTGGCTGCTAGCCCATTCACTTATCTGTGAATGAGGCTAGCCCTATCTCATCCAATCGTGTTACAAACACATCGCGCAATGATTAGTCGATTGGATGAGAAAGGGTTAGCCTCGTACACAGGTGAGTGAACCGGCTAGCTGCCAAGTGCCAGGTTAGGTCTCGCCGACTGTAGTTAAAAACTTTGCCATCTTTAATTTTTTTCTTCCCTTAACTATTAATATTCTTATAGCAGCCATTTTCTATTTATGTAATAAAGAAAGTAATTGACATGTGTCATCTGCAAATAAAGCAATCCTTACTGTGTCCATTCTTGATGATGCATTGTTATAAATTAGCCCTAAGATATTGGTGAGAAATTACCTTGTGATTGATGTTCATGCTATCTCAGTATACTGTTACCATATTTACTCGATGTCCATCTGTAGCGGCAAGACCCATGTGTGCGGGGTATAAAAGACAGTAAATTCTTAATGTAATAGAGACGACTTCCTTTCTAAGCCCTTGTAACCCAATGTGTAATTTAGGGGCTTTGGAAGCAAATACATACAGAATAAATAGCAACAGTTCCCAAGATTAGCAAGAATAACTTTATCTGAAATAATTCAATCATTTTATTTACTTAAATAATTAGCCAAATGGTGAAACAGTGTTGAAAAAGATAAAACCCTTTATGAGGGTTCTATATGCAAGAAGAATTTATTTCTTATCGGACATCACCATAACCATGATCCAATAACATGATCTGCAGAAGGATAAATTTCACAACTATGTGACTGCAGTGAGACCAAGGCATTTAAACATTAATTTAAAAGCTGCTACAAATTGGCAGCTTACTATGCTATGCTATGCCATGCCATGCCATGCCATGCTATATAATACAATACAACACACATAACATATAACACAACACTACACTACGCTATGCTATGCTACGTTATGCTACCCTACCCTACGCTACACAACGTAATATAATAAATATATTTATAATGATTAAATCCTAATACAATCACAGTGTATAATACTATTAAAGATTTTGTTAAATGAAATACTTCTAAACAAATAATATCAGTACATGCGTATGAAAGTTGCATGTAAATGTCAACTGAACCCATAGCTAAATCAAAGAAAAATTGAAGCTATTAACAGTGAAGCAACAGAATCTAAAATAAGAACAAATTAGAAACTAAAAGCTTCACTTATTTTAGTAATTGCTGTAAGTTCTTCAAATGCTGCTTACTAGTTTCAAGGTGCTTTCACCACATTTTATAAGCTTTATTTAAACCAGTTGCCATAGCTACAGATGCTCAACTTAAAATATCCATGTGTCGCCAACCTCTGAAAACAAAAACCTATAAATACAATCTATTGTTGGTATTTCTAAATTCATAGCACGGTTCCTGTTTTTTAAAATGAATATCTCATCCTAAACCATTAAATCTATAGGGCCATTTAATTGTTTTAATAATTTAACCTCTGGATTTATTTCGTGATTAAATGACCAAAAATGATCTGCCACAGCTGATTTATTAATCTGTTTATATTTTATTATTTTATTATTCAATCTGACCTTATATAAAGGTTTGCCATGTGACACAGAATAGCATTTCTAAAATGCTCCTTCATTCTGGTTTCCAGTAAAACTAAATGTCATTTGGAAACCAGAATGAAGGAGCATTTTAGAAATATTAAATATAAACAGATTGATAAATCAGCAGTGGGTCATTTGGTCATTTAATCATGAAACAAATCCAGAGGTTAAATTATTAAAACATTTAAATGGTCCTATAGATTTAATGGTTTGGGAAAGGATATTCATTTTAAAAACCAGGAATTGCATTATGAATTTTGAAATACCACCAATAGATTGTATTTATAGGCTTTTGTTTTCAGAGGTTGGTGACATACAGATCTTTTAAGTTAAGCGTCTGTAGCAATGATAACTGGTTTAAATAAAGCTTTGAAAGTGTGGGAAAGCAACCTGAAACTAGTCAGCAGCATTTGAAGAACTTACAGCATTACTAAGATAAGTGAAGCTTTTAGTTTCTAATTTGTTCTTATGTTAGAACCCATACCTGTTGTGATGCCAATGACATCATGCCTCTGATGTAATACATTCTTACTACCTGACTGGCCAGTGACTTGACAGCCCCTGTAAGGCGGTAACACACTGCACAAGTGTCAATCACAAGGTAATATCTCACTGACAATAGATCCCTGAAGTACCACAAACTTATTGCATAATTTCAGTAATGATTTTGCCTTCATGAAGTTACATATTTTAATTTTGTGTTTTGTTTAGTCACTTTTACCTGGTGAAGAGCAGCCCACGTTGATTGATAACATGGATGTACAAACTGTGGTCCAAGAGGAAGACGAAGAGCTACTTAAAGCTGAAGAAAAGGAGGAGAGGGCAGAGGAAGTCAAAGTTGGGTCATTCACCAAAGAGCAGCTTCAAGCTGTTGCAGCAAAAGTAGCTCCCTTCTGGAAGAAACTGGTCCCTAAGTTGGGATACCCGTCTGAGGAGGTATGTATGACTAGTTTAGCATATTTATTATGTGTTCAATGTTATACATGATTTCTCAGGAATATTATTGTTTGTAATTTTTGGGTATTGTTTTCTTCATTTATTTAAATAATCTTATTTAGATGCTTGTTCTGTTTTGGATGTATGAGGAAAAGGAAAGCTAATGTGCAAAGAGACATTCCTCTTTGGCCTATTTTTATTCCAGTCATATAATATTGTATTTCATCGCATAATCTTAGCATTATTTGTGCTTTTTTTTAAAGTAATGTCTCAAATTGATGTACTGCATTTCATTACATAATCATTGCCATTGCATAATCAGCACACCTTAATTTGTAGACAAACAATTAGGAAGTAATGCATTTCACCACATAATTGTCACATGAATATTGTAACAAAGATGCAAAATTCAATGTCCTGTTGCTTTTCTATCGCTTTATTGTCCTCTAAATTTTACTACAAGTGTACAATTTTCTTCTCATTGTTTATAGTCATTTCTGCTATCACAATTGTTCTGATAATCTTTCTCAGTCTTTGAATGTCCTTCTCCAGTTTCTCTGTCCCTTATATCTTGACTATTACGATACAATCACTCGACACATATGTACTCACTGACAGGCTGACTGGCTCACTCTCATAACTAAAAACTAACTGTACAGGACGACTTGCATAACTAAACAACAACTTAACTTAAACTGACTCAAAACTAAACTATTCACTAACTGACTGCACTGTCTGTGTCCTATTTATACTGGAGCTGATGTCACATGACCTTTCGAGATCTTTCCATGTGCACGTGTGCAATAACTCAGCCAGAATCTATAAGAAGGTTCTTGACCCTTTTTTTATCGCGCTGCCATGGCCATGTGCACACACAACCATTCCAGGCCTCCTGTCCCCCTCCTCATTCATATATTGTTGTATGACCTATGTTACTCTGTTCAGTGGTGTTCATCAAGAAATCATTGGAGGACATCAAGAAATATTGAAAAACAATGTGCTGCCACTTCAACCTAAAATACCATTAGTCCTGTTATATTTAGTGGAGAGGGTAGGTATGCAGCATATTTCAATCCTCGACACTTAGGCACCATTCGTATTCTTAAAGCCACTGATGTTTCATTGAAGACATATCGATGCAAGATATATTGAAGCCATCAACCTGTTGATATGGTGGCTAACTCATCAATGAACCTGATTGGTTCAAGCACCTAAAGCACAGGAATTAACAGACATGACTAGCAATAAGAGAATGCTACTATTACTACTATGACGATGACTACCACCGCCACCGCTAATGCCACCGCCACCACCGCCGCCGCCACTGCCACCCTCACCACCGCCGCCACCACCACCACCACTACCACCACCACCACCACTACCACCACCACCACCACTACCACCACCACCGCCACCACCACCACCACTACCACCACCACCACTACCACCACCACCACCACCACCACCACCACCACCACCACTACCACTACCACTACCACTACCACTACCACTACTACCACCATCACCACATTTTGATATGCTAATATGAAAGACCCTTGCACCCTACACCTTATTGTATCTCTTCTAAGTTTTTAATTTATACAGATATAAAATTGTATTTGACTATATCATAGATATATTTTTTCATACAAGAGGCAAATCTAACAAATGATTAACTTAAATACTTCAATTTAAATAAACAGAGAAGCAGTGGAATATTAGTTGGAGCAAAAAAGGATATTAAATCCTCCTTTCAAATTGTTAAAGAAATGGATAACACAGATGAAGCTGAATTAATAAAGCTAGATCTTCATTTATACAGTATTTACAATCCTCCCAGGAATGAACCGGATCTCTCACTTATTGACCAATTAAATAAAACAATCATAATTGGGGATTTCAATGCCCATTCCAAAAGATGGGGTTATGAGAAAGTGGATTCTACAGGGAAGATAGTGAAAGAATTTTTGAATGCCACAGTCTTTGAACTGATTTATAATAAAGAACATCCCACAACCTTCATACATTACTTTGGAGCAGGCAGTAACCCAGACCTCTTGTTAGCCACAACAGATATTGCTTCAAAAATTAAAAAAACAAGTTATAGAAGACCAAAGAGCAGTAATTGCTGATATAAAACTAGATAACACAAATGTCAGTCAACATCACACGAATCTGTATTGGAACTTAAAAAAGCGGATTGGAATGAATATAAAACTGAACTGGAAAATAAATTTAAAGAACAAACAAACTCACAGCTGCATGACCAACCAGATCATATGAACAAAAATTTCTGTAAAGTCATCCTAGAAACTGCAAAAAAACATATTCCTCGTGAAAGAACAAAAAATTTCAAACCCTTTTGGAACCCTCAGTTAGAAGAACTGTAAAAGCAAAGGGATATAGCTAGAAATACAGCTGAACAAACAAAAAACATATCGGATACACAAATATGGCGGAAGAAATGTGCCTCACCAAAAAAAGAAATTAATACAACTAAAAAGAATCACTTTAGTAATTTCTTAGAAAAAATGGATTATAGGACAGATGGTAACAGAGCCCATAGTTCATAAAAAATGTCAAGCACAGGAAAGAAAACAATAGCACACCTATCATACACAACAATAAAATATTAGGAAATGATTCAGTCATAGCCGAAACATTCAATAAATATTATGCTAATTCACATAAGGTAACAAGAAATAATAAAAAGAAACGTAAACAATTTAAGAAAGATTTGAAACAAGAAAGAGGATGTGATCCTAACACTCAATACAATATCTTTTTTCAAAATTTTAATATGCAAGAACTGAACATTGCAATTACTAATATAATTGTTGCATGAATTTCCGAGTGTTCACTATCAAGAAAACTTGAAAAATGTATACCACTGCAACCTATGAGGTCTACAGGAGAGAGTACAGGGTATGCAATACATTGTAATATATTCCTCGTTGTTGATACCATCAGTTTGCCGACTGTCGAGATGGTATCAAGCCCATCAATAAATCTAATTGGTGCAAGTACCTAAAGCATGGGAATTAGGAGATATGGCTAAGTGATAAGTGAATGGAGTGGCAAGGGATGTGAACCATTTGGTTAACATCTATCAAGTCAATGACCATCTTATTTTTCAACTGTATTTTTTTTTTTTTTTTTTTACTGAAGTAGACATTTGCATTGCAGTGCCAGTATCACTTTTGTTTCCCCTCTCCTTTTTTTTTCACCTATGAACAGTGTAATTTGGCCGTGGTTTAATATGCTCTGACTTGCTGTTACTCCCATTTCCATGCACTGGTCGCTGAAAGTTAACACGTTAAGTCTAAAATAATTTATTTTTTGCGTAATGGTCACACTGTGTATTTTGACTTATGAAAAAAGCATAAAAAGTGCAATTATTATGTGATGAAATATGGCATTAAATCAATCAGTTTCTGTTTATTGAAGTCATGAGTGTGTCGTGTTCAAAGGCCCGTCGACAACCTGGTAATTAGGGCTTTATGTTGTAAATCTGAGTTTTTTTTTTCTTTACTTGTTCATTACTGTGAACAAATGAGCTGCAAATGTCGATTCATACAAGTGTGTGATTGCTAATAGATTTTGGGAATCTTCAAGATATAATTTTTGTGCGCGTAACCTGCAACAATTTCTTAGGAGAAATACTATCTTCTAAGTTTAATCCCAAGACAAGTTCGTCATTTTTATTAACCTCCAAAGAACCAATAGCATTTGGTTTCCTAAAGTACTTTGAAGGAAATACTAGCTTCAAAGTTTGACCCAAGGAACAAGTCTACCGTTTTTTATGAATCTTCAAAGGACAAATAATGTTTGGTTACCAAAAAGAGATTTTTCTCTTCTTTTTTTCTTTTCATTAAATGATGGAAAATATTCTCTTTTGACACCAATGAATTGGCAGCTCTTTTATGCTTTTTACTTTCTCTACTATGTATAGTAAGTAGGAAAAGAATTGTATTCCACCCAAGGATTCGATGTCAAGATTTCACTGGAAATATGTTTCGAGGCCCCCTGAATCCCCCCAAAAAAGCTCTTTCAGAAAAAGGTCTGCGCTCGTTATGAAAAGTCAGCTAAAAACCAAAGTTGTTGTTTAAGTTTAATATCTTTCAAGGATGTAACACAAAGATTTTGAGGAAAATTCCTCTACCCAAAATTACGCTTTACATGGACAATTTTTCAAAAATTTTTATTTTCTCAAAAATGGCTCTAATGATTTTGATTAAAATGCCATGTTTAAGATATTTTTATGGCAAATGAAATGATTTTTTGAATTTTCTGGCTGTAACCCATGTAGTCCTGTTTGCTCTTGATGACTTACTGTACAAAAAATGTACATCTCATTAAAACAAACAATTTGTTCAAATAAATTTTTTTATAGAGGGAACCATTTCAGAGATATTCCTTGTTATTTGTGTGAGTTTTGCAAAACTTTTCTCAAATGGAAGCTTGTTATTCACTTTTTTATCTCATGGCCATGCAAAGAGCATGGAATTTCAAAGCTTTAAAAGATTTGACTGTCGCTCAAAGGCTACTGTATCCCTATCCCCACATTCCCCTTGTACTTACAAAGAAAATATGCAATATGATAATTTCTGCAAATATTTATCTCAACTATTATGAAGAAGATAGAGAAATAAGGTTTTGTAGGAATAGTTAGTACAAGAGTAGAGAAAGTCATGTTAGTGCAACACATCAGATTTTTAGGATACTGGATGGCAATTTATTGTAATTTGTTTCGAAAATTAAAATATGGATTCTTCACAGATACCCTCTTTGAATCTCACTGAATCCCAAAGCTTCTGTGGACCACAGTTTAGGAAACGAGACTGCTACATCCATGAAAAGCTATGATACTACATTTACTGTAAGTTTTCATAGGTTAATCAATCCAGAACTGATGTATTTATTTCTGAGATCTGCTGAGCAGGCAGATGACAAACAGTAGTTCCTGTTTGCTTACATATGAAGACCACAGGAAGATAAGGGGGAATGTCAACATTATGAAACTTTTTAGGAGAGTGAATTTAAAATTTTATTCTAATTTATTCTAGAATTGTGTGACAAATGAAAAATGCCACTGTGCATTTTGAATGGCAGTTAATCTAGCAATCAGTAGGGACACAATTTTATGGTGAATAAACATTGTGTATGTCGGTATAAAAAGAAGGCTCAAAGCGGGATAAAAGTGGTGAAATAAAATATCAAATATTACTGTTATAATTTGCATTTCAAATGTCATATATAGTATGTTCACTGAAATAACAAGAATGGTTTCTAAGTTCCCTGCTGTAACATTGGTTCTTTTATCTGACAAAATATTGTACGCTGAAAGAGCTTCTTCACAATAACCATTAGAAATTGAAATATAGGTATAAGTTGTGCATTAGTTCAGCAAAAATCCAGTGAGCTAGCCTACCTTTTGCCCATTCACATCATTTGACGACCAGTGCTCGCATGCATCTTTTTGGCATATGAATCTTATGACGAGCTGAGCTCGCTATGCTGCATTGCTCCATATAATTCCACATAGTTTAGGTTCCTTCTCATAGATGTCATTTGAATACATCTGGAAGGAAATGCTAACATGTGGTGTTTGTAATTCTGATCAGTATGACGTAACCACCTGTGTTTCAGTCAAGGAAGAACTATTTTATCTTAGCCTCAGTAGCCATCATGGTGGCGAAAAAAATTCATGCCAATGACAAGAAGGGTTTAAGAAAACTGATACAAAGTGTATTAGAGAGTGAAAGTGGTGATTTTTGTGAATACGAAAGTCTGAAGAACATTCTGGTGACTGTGATAATGAATCTAGTGCAGAAAGCAACAAAGAATATAGTAATTAAGCCAATAATGACGTGCCAAACACGTTCACATTACGACGCAGAAAAACCAGTGTAACTAGCATTGGACTAAAACTAATAACAACCTCATTCTCTAACCTTTTACTGCAAATAGTGGTATTTGTAAATACTTACTGAATAAGTATTGTCACAGATGCCTTCTGCACTTTCAATTTTTTTCAGCATACATGGAACCTTTGTTTGACAAAATATGTGACGAAACGAATGCTTATATAACAAGGCAGTTGAACAATCCCGACAGAAATTGTTGAAAAGCAATGAAAAATGAAATCAGGGCCTATATTGCTTTAGTTGTTTTGATGTTTCAAGTGCGAAAAATCACTATTCAATTGTACTGGAGCAAAACCTGATGCCTTGACACGCCAGTTTTTCGTGAAACAATGAGTAGGGGGAGATTCAAACCAATTTCCCATTGCTTTCACACACAACAGCAGTATTAGGATAACAGTATTGTGCACCCAAATTTTCAACAAAAAATTGTTAATAGCTTATTTTAAATGATTTTTTAAACATTAAGCCGTTACCGCCCTCACAGCTAAGGGATTTAAATTTGATTTCTTGGTTAGTTGCCAAGGCATTTAAATATGATGCGATTGTGTTAATAAACAGATCAGCAAATAGTTTGTTATGATAAGAGACAGCTCTGCTCCCCTTCAAACAAAACACTGAGTACAGTTGACTCCAAAGTTTTTAGTAGTATGGGTTCATGTCATTGCCAGTGTTTTAACAAGAGATAATGAAAATGGCATAATTCAGATGAAGTAGACGAAGGAAAAATGTTGGGAATAGAAAAAATACAAATTAAGTGTAAACAGTTACGGAGATTGATAGAGTGATGTATATGGCTGACATCACTGCAAGTGCGATAATTTGCCTTGTAGTTGCTGTGCTTCTCGAGTGCAGAAATATGAGAACAAGGTATACAGCATCTGATTGTCATTTCTGCTTCTGTGTGCCAGTGTTCCTGTAAAATGAGTGACTTGCATCTAACTTCACATTTAAAAATTTCATTCACCAAGAACTAATGCGCAATCTATGCATAAACTGTGGTTCTCAGTGTCCCATTCTACATCGGGAATGAAAGACTACTTAATTTTGCTCATAGTCCTCTCCATCAAGCTTGAGGTTCTTGTACACGCCATAAATCTGACACTGGACCACTGGCTCTACTTCCCTTCCAAAGAAAGCCATGGTAAGGATGTTTATGCCTGTAAAAATTCGTCGCTCTCCGTCGGATTTGAACCCGTGACCTAGGAAACCAGAGGCTAGCCATGGAGGACGACGTTAATTTCCATGGAAACTCTTTCAAGTACACGTGTGCACCTAGCTGTCAGAAGCGACTTGTTTTAATGTAACTGTACAATCACGCGCCTTGGCTCTACAGTGTATCAATACAAGAAACAAACTCCTACCATTTTTGGCATTAAACTCACGCTCCTTGCTGTCTATCGAGCCCTCAGTAAAATACATGTGAACTTATTGTTAGAGTCTAAGCTATGTGTGTTTGTGGTGTGTGGGAAAGCCAATAGAGTGGAGTGGGTGCTGTCTCCAGCACTTTGCTCCAGTGGTGGTGCTGTAGCATGGAAGGTATACTATTCTATGTGTTCATTAAATGCTCACGCACACCACTGGTTATCTGTCGATCTACCTTCCCTGCCACTCTCATATACCTTTCCTGCTTATTGTAAACATAGTTGCTTTCTTCTAACCACACAGAGCTTGAACTCTTGATCTTGACCTCACATCTGGCTTTCTGTGGTAAATATCGCAATAAATAATTAATTTAATTGTAACTCATACTCATTTTGCAAGTTGCATTAAAATTTGCATTTAATCGCAAGAGTAAATCTTGGTAATCATGCAGACAATCCATTAGAGTTAATTCTGAAGCCTTTTATTGTGTAACATGTCTTGTGTTATCGCAATCCACCAACAAATTGTCCCCAGTAATCAGTATTGTCAATGTGGTCATGAGATGGATTGTCCATGGTGATGTCCTGTCAGGCCAGGCCGATCCCCTTGTCCCCTTAATAGACAATAGCCGACCAACACAGTGTCCATTGCGTGTCAGTATAGCAATTCAATAGTGTTCCTTTTGGTAGGATCCAGAGGTTTCGCTTTCGAGAAAGTTCCGCTATGGACTGGACACAATATAAAGGATTCACTCATGCTCAGAGGCACTTTAGTAGTGAGACAGTTAGGTAAACATTTACAAAGTGTTCAGTGGATGGTCTTTAACTGCTATGATTCTCAGCATCTTTATCAAGTTTGAGATTCTTTGCATGCCATAAATCTACAACATGGGACCATCCACTTTACTTCATGCTAAGAATTTTTAGGCCAAAAAATCCATTGCCTTCTGTTGGGTTTGAGTCCATGACCTTGGAAACTAAGGGCTAACAGATGGTGACACTATGTCGATATGGCCGGCCGCTCCGGTTGTATGTCGACATTTAACTGACATCTTGGGCTCATTGACCTCAACTGTTCTTTTTTTTCAGTTGACTGCAAATATTTGGTTCAGAGGGCGGCATCAACTAGTAGAATAAATCAGTACGTTTGTCCGATTGTGCCATCTGCTGAGGAAATGTCAATTGTTGGGTTTCTAATGTGGGTCCTTATTTTTATGAATATTCCCCTTAGGATTCCCTTACGACCAGCTGGCGGAAAACTTTTACAAGCATATACGACCACTAAGGGTTAATTTTATGTGACTTATTAATAATCATTCTTATAACTATTTATAACATTATTTAGTAATAACCAAATAAGAAGGCATAACAAATTAATATTTTAAACAATGTTAAGAAGAGCTGTAATCAACATCTTTCAGTTTTGCTCTAATAAATTATTTCGTACAATAAATAACATTTCCAAGCCATCTCTTGTCCAGCAGAGACATACCAGGATAAAGGCTTATAAGATGTTGGCGAGATCAGTTCTCATTTATGGAAGTAAAGCCTGGACCATATGATAAAGGGCGAACATCGTATAACAGCCAATGAAATGACATTTTTAAGAACTGCGGGATTTACCAAATTAGATAAGAAAAAATAAAAAAGAATTGAAAATTGATCCTCTCACAAAAATAGTATACAATTACTGTTGAAACCAGAGGTTCCATGTACAGAGGATGCCTACAACAAGAAATCGACATCAAATACTAAACTTGTGCACAAGGAAAGAGATTTTTGCACCCTCCAATGAAGAGATGTAATGAGGTAGCAACAATGCATAGGCCTAATACTTGACAGATGATTACCTTTATTATATGGTTTTACATTAAAGCAGTGTTACCAATAGAACAACTTTATTTCATTAAACTTCAGTTATTATTATTATTATTATTATTATTATTATTATTATTATTATTATTATTACTACTACTACTACTACTACTACTACTACTACTACTACTACTACTACTACTATTATTGTCGTCGTTGTTGTTGTTGTTAGTATTAGTAGTGTTGCTGTTAGTATTAGTAGTGTTGTTGTTGTTGTTGTTGTTATTATTATTATTATTATTATTATTATTATTATTATTATTTTTTTTTTTTTTTTTTTTTTTTTTTTTTTTTTTTTTTTTTTTTTTTTTATTTATTAGCTATAACAAGCATGCCCCATCGCAGTAAGCGATACTACATGCTATTACATTGATACCTATTACATTTATTTCTATATTCACTGTCACTATCACTTCTACTATCTTCCAGTTGTCCTTTAAATTGAACTTGCTGTATTTATATCTGGTCCTTTGTTTATTTTATATCACTACACCATATCACTTCCACTATCTTCCTATTAGCAGTTGGAATATACTATTTTAATTCACCAAAATTAATGCTTTGAATAAATGTTTTGAAAGCCCTTATGTTGTTTGTGATTAGCTGCTCTTTAGTCACTGGCCATTTGTTGTTATTAGATTCAATGGCTTTCTTCATTACTTCCCTTTGCTGTTTTAGTTTGCATTATTATTATTATTATTATTATTATTATTATTATTATTATTATTATTATTATTATTATTATTAAACACTTTCTTTCGTTGTTTTTATCAATGTTCCCATTTTCTTCCAGTTCAGTAAAATTTCAAAATAATTTACTGTGGTTACTCTGCTGTTTTATTTCATGTTTGATTGTGTGAACCTTCTCCTACCCATAATTTCCAATTTTTACCAATATATCTATTTAAAAAAAAAAAACATTCTCCCTGTGGTCTCCATATCCTTTCATCTTTTACTGCACATACAAAAGGGTAGATTTTTGTGTTTAACCCTAGTAGTACCAAGTTAATTTAGGTTACGTTGTGCACCAACCAAGGGCAAAATTTGCCTGTGGCTTGTATTTTAAGTTATTGTGTTTCCAGTGTGAGATCAGTTTATAACTAAAGTGCTTAGTGACTTAACTAAAAACATAATGTATGGAATATATAGGGTGTTCAAGTACGTATAAGTTAATACATTATGTTTCTCTGGTGAAATATAACAAGCAACAGTGGTCAAAACTTGGACAGTTTTGTATCAGCTAGAAACATAAGGTCCTTATTTGAACATAAGGGCTGTCCAAAATTTCTATACATTCTTTGATCTAATAACTGAGTAATATATTTTGTCCGTAACAAAAAGCTTCAAGAACAGAAATAAAAGCATTTGCACAAATATACCGGCTGGCACATGAAATGTCATACATTGAAAATTATTTGTATAACTCTTAATGAAAAAAATGTATCAACCTTTTTTTTTTCTTTTTTACATCAGAATGTGATGTTCAGCAAGCATGCAATACATCAGGAGGCCAATTGGTCATCATGATTGCCAAAATAGTGACATCACAGAATGCAACCCAACATACACATCATGCATGGTTTGAAGGAATGGGTTTCGGTAGTTGTAGTGGCTGTGTAGGAACTTCTCTAGTGCACATTTGATGTCATATACGTGTTATACATAGAGTGAGAGGGCTCTAACATTTTTTCATCTTATTGTTTACTTCACCTGGAGTGTTACATTTTTGCATACATCTAACGTTAATTCCCAAGTATTGACATACAATGTAGTGCTTATGTTTTTATCCATCAATTGCGATCTGTTTTTAGATTTTACAGTCAGCCATAATGTGGAACCAAACATAACACTAAGATGCGAGCTAAACGAATGGAGAGACAGAAATGTTACTATATCAAGCTCTTTAAATAAATCTAAATCAGCCTTATTTTGTAATTGTGATCTTCAAATTCTGTTTGTTTGTATATTGATAACGTCAATTTGCGAAAAGTGAAAATCATAGCATATTGTTTTGAAGTTGGAACCTTTTGTCTTTGGATTCTTTTTTAACCTTCTTGACATACCTACATATATAGGAAGGTTCCTTTGCAATTTCATGGTTTTGCAAGGGACTTGGCCTATCAATGTGGTTTACACCACAGCTTGTTTACGTTTGAACGTGTGTTGTTTGAAAGGTGGAGGATTGAAACAGGGCAACACATTGCTTTGCCCCTGACAGTGATATTAAGTCATATCTTCCGCTGGTGTAGATTTGCTGACCTGTGCAGTAATGTAATGTAATTTATTGCGCCAGTTTATCAATTTTACATTGACTTTGGACATGTCAGTTATACATACAGTTATACAATTTTACAAATACAAATTATTTACAAATATAACAAATTTACATATTCATACAGATAACACATTTACAGTTCATTTAAATCATACAAGGCTTTGTCTATTAAATATTTTTTTAGCTTACATTTAAATAGTCTTTGAGCTGACAACAGATTTTAATTGTGTTTGTAACTTGTTGAACATCTTTATTCCTCTTATGCTAACGTCTTTCTCTGTGATGCCCTTATTAACATTTTGTCTGTGGAAATCAGAGTTGTTTCGGTGTTATGGTCATGTATTTGATTATTTCTTGTTAGGTTTTGCTTTTCTATTACATATAATATAGTCGTATAAACATACAGAGAGAAAATGGTGAATATTTTTTTATTGATAAAAGTATCCCTGCATGATTCTCTTGGTTTTAATTTGTACATAAGTCTAATTAATCTTTTTTGAAGAATAAATATTCTTTCCAAGTGTGTTTTTGCAGAACAGCCCCAAATTTCTATCCCATACATCATGTGGGAATATATGCAGCCAAAATAGATAAGTTTCAAGAGATATATATATCTCCATACGTTCGAAAATGCCTTAATAGGAAAACTGATTTGCTGATGGTACTACAAATGTGGCTAATATGCTCTACCCATTTTAATTGATTGTCTACTACTATGCCTAAAAATTTATGTGCTTGCTCTTCCTCGATAGTGTTACCCTGTATTTGTAAGCTCATATTCAAGATATTTTTATTTGATGTGTTAAATTGGATCATCTTTGTTTTTCCCATATTACATTTAAGGTTGATAGTCTCAAAGTAGTTCAAGATCTTGGAAGCAGAGTTCATATTTATGTTCAATTCAATATGTCCATCTCGATGATGCACTACCTCTTCGAGATGAACTGTGATGTTTCAAATTGCCCTATGGCACAAGTCATCTGTGATTCTCTGGAAAAATGTGATAGCCACTCACAGTTGCATTACATTGCGTGGTTTGTTGCAGTAGACTGTATTCTTTAAATTTCCCCATAAAACCAGTGTCCCATGGTCCAACTTTTTTAACCAAACCTTTTGTATACAATGGAATTGCACACAAAAGAAACAGTATCTATCACACTGTATAATGAATTTTGGTTCAATACAAATAACAGTTCACATAGCAAGTGTGAAAAATAAACATGACAGAAGCAAATATTAATTTAGCGATTGCTATATTAAGTATAGGTTTGGGATATATTTCCGCAAGTCTCAGTAGGAAGAAAAGCTCTATTAGAAGTAAAAGATGCTGGTGGATACGGTCATGGTATCCACCAATGGACGCGGGCCGAGGTATACTGGGTCCACTACAAAACAAATTAAGTTAGAGGATCTGGGAAATTATCACAATTTTGTACAAATTGTTGATTTATTTCTCAGCCTTTTACATTATGTCGAAGACAAAATTACACACCAGGACAGAAATATGAGACAAGCACAAAAGAGATAAGGAACAATTGTAATGGTTTTAATCTTAGTATACATGGACAGGAGGTTTGAACTCATTTCATAACATAAAATTTAAACAAATTGTTAACTGGATTTTAAAAGAGCCACGAGCCATACATACAAAACAGCTGACTACATGTTGCCTGTGCAGTCTGCCATATTGTTACATTACTGACGCTGATTGGCTATTTTCAAGTTGTTGGATGAAAAAATTAGATGCAACTCAATTGCACTGTATGCAAACAGGGGTAATCCTGTAGCTGGGCGGCAACACGTGGTTCACAGGCAGCTGTGTTGTGAATAATGAGTGCTGTCACCTACTACCAGGCCTTGAATGCATTGACGTATGTTGCCAAGGCGGAAATATGAAATCTGTTGAAACATGTGAATGTTGCCAACCTACTTCGTAATGCTATTTCTTAGTATTATTATTGTTGTTTTGTAGTTATGTGATGTCATGTTAGTTCTTTTCATTTTTTGAAATTATTATAATTTATTCTTAATGTTTTTCCTTCTCTTTTTCTTCTTTTGTAGTTGGACCAAGTTCTGAACGTTATTTCTTCTTCTCCTAAGTATTATTATTATTGGTTTGTAATCGTGTGATGATTTACTATTATTATTGTAAAGTACAGTGATTTTATTACAGATTATGCAGAATTAATAATGATGATGATGATGATAATAACCACCACAGCAAGAACAACAATGATGATGATGATAAATAAGAGCAGGAATAAGAATAAGAAAATGTTTCTTCAGGAACAGTGGGATCCACAATTTCGTGATGTGGGTTTGGTACTTTCAGCAAGTTTTATAATGTCAAATTGGCAACAGATATTTATGCTTAGTAGTGCCATCTTCTTCCGTTCTAACTCTGTAGCAGATGACAACTGTCAGTGAACCACGTGTGCTGCTCAGCTAGTTTTATCCAAACAGGTTGGATAAAAAAAATAGGATAGAAATTGTATGCAACAAAATTGTACCTAACTCTCAACATCTCATGATCCACTTTTGTTGTGCACAATGCTTTGGATCAAAAAAGTTGGACCATGGGACATCGGCATATATCCGGACTGTGAGGTGGCCATATTGAACCTCCCTCGTTCTGGATACTGATGGGACATCACACGGTATCGAAAAGGTTCGTTTAGGAAATCCAAAACAATGTTTGCTATATGAGGACACACTCCATCTTGCATGAACCATTGCATCTGTTGTGGAAGAAAATTGTTCTGCAACATGTCCATGTAGCACGCAGTTATTTGTGTCATTGAAAAAGAATGGACCAATAATTCCATGGCTGGAAATGGCACTCCTTAATTTTCAATCTTGGGTACATCACAAGTTTCTCGTGCAAAAATCTGATATTCTGCCAATTGACACTACCGGTCAGATGAGCATACACCTCATTTGAGAACTAATCATGGCATCATCATTGCGAGAACTGAAGCTGCAGACTAATTATCATGCTTTGTCATTTTCTGTCAATTTGCACAACACTGTCATTTTGTATGGGAATAATTTCATGTTATCGTGAAGTATTCTCTAAAGAGAACAACTGTTCAGCTGCAGCTTGCCTAGTGTATTTTCTAGGATGTGTCAAACCACTCTCACAGTGTCAATAATCTCTAGAGTGTGGACTGTGTTGGTATGAGGTCGCTTTTGCTCTAAAGCACTGTCGGCAGTTTCAAATTTTGTGGTCAGCCCGCATAGGGTCCACCTCGTATGAAAATCAACATGAACACATTGCTAAGTCTCTTTTACACTCTTTGTTTTTACATAAAGCAATGCAGTCTTCACTTTCTGTTCTAGTGTCAACCGATCTTTGGCATATTACTAAACTGAAACGGTGGCAACATGCATGCATGATGACAACTGCTGTTCAACCATGCAAGAACTACAGTTACAGCTTTCCAAAGGCCTGCAAATAAAATATTTATAAGGCATTGTCAATGTATGACATTTTGTGTGTCACCCTGCAGGTTACAGTATATTAAAAACTTTCAAGAAAAACACTTCAAACAGAGGGAATACTGTCATTTACAGATGGAGAACGTACATACAATCATTGCAGCTATTTTTGGGAAAATAAAAAAGTTCTCTATAATTCATTATAGAAAATCTTACTTATAAGAAACACAATTGCTTTACTGTGAAAAACTGCTATGTTAGTCTTTAAATCAACAAATGAAACTCAACAATTACACTTTCAACAATGCACCATAAATCTCATATTCAAAGTTGCCAAATGAAATTTTAGGCATTATTGAAATTATAGTTACAGGTAGCACCAACCCAGGGTAAAATAAATAGGTTAAATCATAACTCACATGGTTCAAAAACCTAAATGCTGGTAAACAACCAAAAACCAATTTGTATTGGGAAAACTCAATTTCCATTTCAGTGGAAGCTATTATTATGCAAAAAGAGGAAAGGGTGTGTCATAAAGACACACAATAGAAATTGGTGTTGAAATCTCCTCCCAGAATAAAAGGAATTTCATCGAGTTTTACTCTAAAATCTGTGGCCCCCTCTGCTGTATATGATATTCACATTCTGAAATATTACTTCACCCGCATGTTTTCTCTCATGCCACGCTCTTGTTCTTTCTGTGTCTGACTTCACGACAAAATTGTATTCTTTAATGAAGAAAATAGATTATAAACAACAAGAACACTAAACAATACTTGAAATGCATTGGTTATACACACATGTTTCAACAGATGCTCCGTTGACAACCAACAGCTGTACTCAGTGATTGCCACGCCTCCTGAATGCAGTACACGCAACCACGGACAACGAGAATGAAAGAAAGTGAGAAGAGCGTATGTCTCACTCTTCTCTGATACCCGAAGGCAAGCGAGACACTGCTTCCACTCTACCCAACACAGTGTTTACCCCCACCACTTTTTGTCACACAAAAAAGTTGCGGATCAGAATTTCAAAGTCCTCCCATAAGAAGTTTCACTTCAAAATGTGGCTAAATGTTTCAAATTACCTTATTTGTGAAAGAATGAATATTATTGGGCTTTAAATAATGACTCATATATGTTTTGACTCTGATCTTTGAATCATGGGACTTCTGAAAAGTACCCGTTTGGAGCATGTGAGTTTAGAAAATTACTAATTTGGAACATGTGAGTTTTGATGGTAAACATTTAAGAACAACACTTGAATTTCATCAACAAAAGGAGCTAGCTGATCACTGAAATAAATAATTAAAATTAATTAAACTGTTTAGGAATGCTAAGGCCTATTTTACCTTTGCAACTTGATAGATAGCAACTTCTACTGGCAACCTTGCTAGTTTAACTTGGTTTCTTTTCCACATTTCTGGAGCAGCTGGTGCAATAGATGACACCTTTTCTTTCATTACTATATGCGTGAAAATCTTTACAATTTCATCACTGAACTTGATGATATTTATAAAAAAAACTGAGAACACTCTACCTGAGTACAGTGCGATACTATGGTAAAGGGTTAAAAGAGGGAACTACCGAATGCTGATTGGTCAAAAAAGCAGTGGAACAAAACTCGCAAGATCCAAAGGATCACAAGACTTTTGACTTAAACCGGGAAGTCTGTCACCTATTTTAACAAGGATCAAGTGAAAAATAAAACCAGATTTCTCCGGAATCATATTCTACACAGAAAACTGAATTATTACATAGTGCCACCTCCATTTTGTACTTTTTGGATCATGTGAATTATGACTAACCTGCTCAAATATGCCCTTGAGCATAAAAATTGTATTTTTTATTTCCAATTTTTAAACTTTTAATCAGATAAATAAGCACTATAGTACTTTATAAAGCAAAAGACAAATAGAAAAAGGCCCATAAACATAGAAGGATATTTGTTGTGATATTTTAATAAAAGAAAAATGTGCAGCAATTGTGCACATGCTTGGTGGTTCTAGGGTTAAACTTATGATTTTGAAGCCTTTTTTTTATTTTGAATCTTCTAGCATTTATGATTTGTTTGAACAAAAAGTTAATATTGGCTTTGTCTACATACTGTTTATCTAATTTAACTTTCAAAATTTGCAGCAGTTCTTTGAAACAGAGGGCACTACAGATGAGGAACGAGCATTCAGCATGCTACAAATATGGTCTGAAGATGATGAAGACGCTAGTCCAGAAAACCTCATTTATACATTAGAAGGTCTTGGGCTATTGGAGGCCGCTCAGGTGCTCAAAGATTTTCCAGCATAGAAGTAAATATTTTCTTGTTTTTATGAATGTGAATTATGAAAGAATCTTGTTTTTATGAAGTGAATTATGAAAAGATGTATTGTTGAAGCAATAAACATCAGTTTTATATATACATGTAGCATTTATTTACTAACATTTTAAAAGAGCAGTCTGAAAAACTTAGGACATCATGAACTACTTAGTTTTAGCTCAACTTTATAACCTGTGATGCAAGATTTCTTTTAAGTCTAACATTAGTAACATATTTTTTGGTATATGAGTTTAGTATAATTTATTTTGGTGTTTTCTTGTTGGAAAATGTTTTAACATTTAACTTGAACTTTATAACTACTGTATTTACTGGCATGTAAGATGCACTTGTTGTTCCTTAAAAAATAGGCCTGGTGTGGTTTTTGTAGGATGGATTTGCCATGGTGTCTTGTTTACTATCTCAGGTCGTGGTACAGGGCGAGATGAATTTTATGTTTGCTGAATTTTTTATTCACACCTTTATAGATTATTACAGTTTTTAAATCGTAGCACAATTTAAAAATCTTTAGTTTCACTTACTCGTATTTTCTAGCACAGTCAAGATTATGCGTAGTTTGCTTTGGCTCTGTCTAGTTCAACGTATAAACGTTCTTCTTTTCTTATCGATTCAACAGTTTTTTATTAATTAATACACATTATATAATTATTATTTATTTATGCCAACAAACTTACTGTTGGTGTTTTTAAACACACAAGCCGTGTGTGGGCAAAGTTTGAGAGGTAGAACTGGAACTTAAAAATTCAATGCCACAACTGGGATTTCAACCACAGACCTTCCGCTTACCGGGCGGACGCTCTAACCACTGAGCTATTGTGACAAACTGCCAGAATGGCATTAAATTCTCAAACCAGTTCGTATTTCTCCTGGTAAACCACAAAGGCAGTCTCACATCAGAGACAAATTACCCCAATGGTGACTTACTATTGTAAGTACTTTATATCCCAGGATTAAATAACTTTCAGAATGGTAATTATTATTTATTTATGCCAACAAACTTACTGTTGGTGTTTTTAAACACACAAGCCGTGTGTGGGCAAAGTTTGAGAGGTAGAACTGGAACTTAAAAAGACCTTCCGCTTACTGGGCGGACGCTCTAACCACTGAGCTATTGTGACAATCTGCCAGAATGGGGTAATGGAAGACAGGTTTGGGAAATATCGATACATTCTGCCAACAATAAGCAGAGTTCAATTTCCGTTGCTTGGTAAGTGCATTATGTATAATGAACTGCTACAGTGAACTTTCAGCATTTTGTCATTAACTCAAACATCCAATTCATAAACTCTGTCATATGCTCAGATCTGCTCACTTAGATATCTGGGTGATCCAAATGCGCTACTAGACCTGAAAATAATTACATTAGCATCTTCCTAATATAAGATTTAAAGCTTTCACGGCGCACGTTATTTATTAAAGTTTCACGGGCGATCAGCCGTGTGAGGTTTGAAAATATTGAGCTTTCGGCCATTCTAAACTCCATGGCCTTCGTCAGAATGAAATGACCGTTATTTTCCCGCTCCCCCTATATATACAATGTTAGATGAGAGGGGGTTGCGTTGCCCTGGCCAATGAGCGGGTGACGATTTGTGATTGGGCCTGCTGTTTCGGGCTATGTTTGTCACCGGCCACAGTGTTTTCTTGAGGGTCAGTACTTGGACCAGAATCACTATAGTTGCTGTTGTGAATGTGAGTAATACTAAAACGCCTAAATGCACAACTAATCAAACAAAACATAACTATAAATGAACAATTCGGATTCCGCGCTCGCCATTCCACAACCCTCCAACTACTGAGAGCCACTGAACACATCACGCATGGGTTCAACTTCCGAAAATCGACAGGCGCACTGCTACTTGATGTAGAACGCGCGTTCGACAGAGTTTGGCACGCGGGCCTGCTCAAGAAGCTCAAAACACTAAATATACACGACTCTCTAATTAAACTCATCGCAAACTATCTACATAATCGGACATTCCAGTCCAAAGTTAACAACCACCTCTCTTCACCCCGCCCTATAAAAGCGGGAGTCCCACAAGGAAGTATATTGGGGCCGATTATCTTTAATATAACAATGAACGATATCCCGAAAACACCCAACACGAACTTATTCATCTATGCAGATGACACGGCAATCGTAGCGCAATCGGGGAAAGTCGAGTTCATACACAGGAGGCTACAAAACGCGCTTAACGAGCTACAGGATTGGTTCACCAAATGGAGAATTAAGGTGAATGCCAAGAAAACGCAGGCCATCATATTTACCAAAAGAGTCAACCATAGACTAGGAAAACACCAGCTTCCACCACTCACCATATTTGGAGAGAACATTGAGTGGAAAAACACAGTCACCTGGTTAGGGCTTAAAATGGACCAGGGACTCACATGGAAGCAGCATATATTCCAAATAAGGGGAAAAGCGAACGCCCAATTAGGCAAACTATATCCCCTTATAAACATGAACTCGCATCTAAAACTCAAAATGGGACTAACATTATATAAGACGCTTATCCGCCCTATACTCACGCTGCTCCGGTTTGGGGATATGCCGCAAAAACACATATTATGCGCCTACAAAGGCTACAAAATAAAATACTGCGAATGGTAGCAAAAGTGCCCTACACGGCACCAGCGGACTTACTTCACGACGAATTAAAAATGCACACGATAGAGCAATTCATTAAAAAGCTCTCACACGATACGTATAAACACTTGCATAAACATCACAACCCTTTAGTAACGAACCTAGGTAACTATACCATGGAAATTTACAAACACGCTAGACCGCTAGCGCTTTTCGACAGAAATTTAACTTCAAATAACACGGAAGTAGAGGAATTCTTGGACAACCTACTACACGACTAAACGAAACTCTGACAGAGGACTGTTCCCTCTCACCTCACAACTAAACCTTCCTTATTCCCTGCTTCAGACCGCAGCCTGCCACAGAGCCCTACAAGCCCTCGGCAATGCCGAGGCGGATCGGGAGAACTAGGGCCTCCCACCAGTGTCCTACGTGCGCGGTGAAAGCGGGCCACCGTATGATGGAGTAGGACACTCCGACGACACGGCGAGAACTGGACAAACGCTTATACAAGACATGCCTGCCTAGGGCAGACAAGAAGAAATCTAGCATGATAACATGTAATCCAAGCATGCGTAAAAATCACAGACCATTAGGTGATTCTAACGACTTGCAGGTACATACCTGTGCAACACTAGACATAAGCCTAATTATTGCACGAAAATATCTTTTCACTCCAACACTAACATTAGCTTATCTCACAACGACTTGCAGGTTTCACCTGTGCATCGCTAGATATAAGCTCAAATATTGCACGATCAACTTCAGTTACACTAACTCTAACATTAGCAAATATTATAACGACTGGCAGGTAAACACCTGTGAAACACTAGATATAAGCTGAAACATTGCACGAATAACCTCAGGTATGCTAACACTAACATTAGCAGGTAGTATAACGACTGGCAGGTAAATAAATACCTGTGCAACCCTAGAATTAAGCACCACACAAATTACATCTTGACTAACAGGCCTATGCCTGTGCAACCTAATCATAAGTAAGCGTAACTGTGTCTAATATCAATACAAACTTAACAATGCATTTATCTCTCTTGGTCATGTCCAGGTTTCATGGGCATTACCAAAAAGTAACAATTGACTCGCTCGCATGAACACATGCCAGCTTAAAGCTTTCAAGTACTAACCGGGGTGCTATGCGGGACCCGACTAACGCACGATGAAGCACGAAACCTTAGCATTGTACGAACTAACACGTGGAGGGGTTTTTTAGTGAGTAACCCTCCCCCTTCAGGGCGCAGGGACCCTCACACTGTTGGCCTCAGCATGTCGGCCTCCGCCTGTAACGGGTTTTTCCCCTCCACGGTAAAAAAAAAAAAAAAAAAAAAAAAAAAAAAAAAAAAAAAAAAAAAAAAAAAGTGAATGTGTTTCATGGCTATTGTCCAGGCAGGGCTTCGCTGAAGACCGCGGTCCCTGTTGTAATTGTTTGGATGTAGTTTGATTTGAATGGCTTCCTTAATGACTCTGTCCCAGTATTTATCCGTATGCTCCAGAACTTTGATGTCTTCAAAGTTTATTTTGTGGACATACTCTATACAATGCTCGAGACACATTGCTGAAAAACGGATACAGTGATAATGACATCAAAAAGGCACGCAAGAAGGTTGAAAACAATCGAAACAACCCCCAACGCCTTACTCAAAGAATGGATAGCTGGCCGAGCAAAGCCTACATACCATTCTACGGTTCCGTCTCAAACAAGATCTCCCGCATACTCGCTAGGTATAACATCAAGACCTTCTTCACACCTCCAAAGAAGATCCAAGAATACCTTAGACCGGTAAAAGAACCACTTCGACTCAAGGTCCTGGGAGTTTACAGGATTCCTTGCGAATGTGGTAAAGTGTATGTAGGCCAAACAGGACGCACAATAGAAGAAAGGTGTAAAGAACATCAACGCAATATCAGGCTCCTACAACCAGATAAGTCACCAGTGGCCGAGCATTGTATAGAGTATGTCCACAAAATAAACTTTGAAGACATCAAAGTTCTGGAGCATACGGATAAATACTGGGACAGAGTCATTAAGGAAGCCATTCAAATCAAACTACATCCAAACAATTACAACAGGGACCGCGGTCTTCAGCTAAGCCCTGCCTGGACAATAGCCATGAAACACATTCACAACAGCAACTATAGTGATTCTGGTCCAAGTACTGACCCTCAAGAAAACACTGTGGCCGGTGACAAACATAGCCCGAAACAGCAGGCCCAATCACAAATCGTCACCCGCTCATTGGCCAGGGCAACGCAACCCCCTCTCATCTAACATTGTATATATAGGGGGAGCGGGAAAATAACGGTCATTTCATTCTGACGAAGGCCATGGAGTTTAGAATGGCCGAAAGCTCAATATTTTCAAACCTCACACGGCTGATCGCCCGTGAAACTTTAATAAATCTTCCTAATATATTTACTTCCTCTACCATGTACATAATAGGTAGAGAAGGTATTGCATTCCATCAAAAACTTGATACTGAGATTTCACTGGAAATACATGTTTTGAAGTACCAGAATAAAAAAATCTGATGTAATAAACTCACATGACTTTCCCTACTCATGTACTAACTATTCTTCCAATCTCACATTCCTGTATCTTCTACTTGTTAGTTGAGTTAAACACTTCCAAAAATTATCTTATTATTTCCTTGTAGGCGTAAGGAGAACATGGGAATACCTCAGCCTTTGAGTGATTCTCAAATCTTCTAAAGCTTTCAAATTTTGTTCTCTTTGCACGGTTAACATATAAACAGATGAATAGCGATGTTCCACTTGACAGAAGTATAAGTTGTCCAAAAGTTACACAAATAACAAGGAATACCTCTGAAATGGTTCGCTGTACAAAAAAATTTATTTGTACATAAATGGTGTATTTTAGCAAGATCTACATTTTTTGTACAGTAAGATTTTGTCTATCTCTTACGGTTTATGAGTTATTCAAAAGTCATCCAGAGTAAACAGGACTACATAGGCTATAGCCAGAAAATTCAAAATATACATTTCATTTGTCATCAAAATATCTTAAACATATGTCATTTTAATCAAAATCGTTAGCCATTTTCAAGAAAATAAACATTTTCAAAAAATTGTCCATGTAAAGGGTAGTTTAGGGTGGGGTTATTTTCTTCAAAACCTTCATGCAAAGACATATCCTTGAAAGACATATGTTTGAGATATTTTTATGGCAAATGAAATGTATATCTTGAATTTTCTGTCTATAGCCCCTGTAGTCGTATTTACTCTGGATGACTTTTGCATAACTGTTAGACCATTAGAGATAGACCAAATCATGCTATACAAAAAATGTAGATCTTGCTAAAATACACAGTTTATGTCTTGATAAACTTTCTTGTAGGGTGAACCATTTCGGAGATATTCCTTGTTATGTGTATGAGTTTCAGAAAACTTAAAACATTCATGAAATGGAACATCGTTGTTCATTTTTTTATGTTAAGCGTGCAAAGAGAACAGGATCTCAAAGCTTTAAAACATTTAACTATCGCTCAAAGCCTACTATATTCTAATATTCCCCTTTCACCTATAAGGAAATAAGCAATAAGATAATTTGTACAAATGCTTATCTTAACTAACACGAAGAAGATACAGGTATAAGAGTTTGTAAGAATGGTTAGTACAAGAGTAGAGAAAGTCATGTGAGTTTAACACATGATTTTTTCTTTGAATTTGCGACACACTGTGTTACAAAGTATTTTCAGATAATTTCTTACAATATAGTTATTCTAATTGCTAAAATATATCACATGCAAGGTCTAGTGTAGATTTTTAGTGTAGTACTTCAGCGTAAATATTTCAGCACAGTTCTAGCATAGTTGTGAAAATGGCTAGATGAAAACACTTCTAGGAAGGTCTGTAAGTCATTATTTCTGCTTAAACTGCACACAAACCTTTGTCTCTCACCCAGGCGGCGTGGGTTCAATCCCAGCGACCTACATATGGGATACATGGTGGACGAAGTGGTGTCTGGATGAGTTTTCTCTAGATTCTCTGGATTCCCCCACCACTCATTTCAGCAACTGCTCCATCATCACCTTTCCATTTATCTATTTTGCCTGCACTTCATATCATCCTCTTCCTCACTCTTAGCTGGTGCTGGGCTGACCACTGGCCTTCACTCTGTCCAGTCCATAGGTTCGTCTGCTCCCCAACAGACCTTTGACCCTAGGCACTGACTTGTAAGTCCTCCATATGGGGAGGAAAATCTGATAAAGATGAAACTACACACAAACTTATTAACTCACATTTCTTTACTTTTGTTTTTTGCTACGCTTTTATTCATTCAGAACAAAATAACCCACAAATTTGGCACCAAAAGGACTAAAATTTTACTGTACATTCTATAAAGGATAAAAAAAGAACATGCGTGGGATTTAGGATTCACTCGATTGCGTGGGATGGCTTAGGCAGTAACATCTGTGGCCTGCATTCAGGATGTCATAAGTTTAATCTCCATGGTTGATCTTCCTGATGCATGGGGTTTTTTCAGAGGTTTCTCTGGGTTACCAGGCAAATGCTGGGAAGGATTCCATTGCCTCCATATTTCCTGTCCCTCCATTTTGTTACATTAATCTTTCATTTCACCCTTCATCCCATTAGGTTTTTTTCAGATTTGGAAGCATTGGTGACTCGCGGTAGTAGCATGACAGGGGGAACAAATATGCTCTGGAAATCTCGTCCTCCAGATTGGAAAGTTGTTGTTAGCTAATGCTGGATTTCTGACAATGAAGTCATTAATCCTCTCGCTCTCCAATATTTTTCACTGATGGATGGGGCACTAGAAGTGGCCGGGCATATTTGAAGGTGGTCTCGATCCATTTCCTCTTGCAGATCACATAGAGGACAGAGTGGTGAAGAATATATCCCAATTCTGTTTAAATGTTTTACCAGACAATCATGTCCTGTAATCAACCTGAAGGTTGCAACTGCTGTTTTTCGAGGATACTCAGGAATCACTGTTTGAATGTTTGGTAGTTCCCATCTTTTATTCTTTGATTTTTCATAGTAATATTTTGCAATAATTTTTTTGAATTCAGAGTTGACTAATCTTTTAGCTGCATAAAATGGTAAATTAACTATAGATTTCTGTACACCGCTGGTACCCTTTTTTGCAAGAAAATCAGCTTTCTCATTACCACTCAGTCCACAGTGAGCCGGTATCCATTGGAAGACTAGGTGTTTTTGAAGTGCTGTTAGATGGCTAAGCATCTTCCAACATTCTATAATAGTTTGGTTTTTTGGTGACAACTTGGAAGTAATTGCTATAATTGCTGCCCTGGAATCTGAGAGAATAACTGCTTGCTGAAAATGTGAAATTCTGTACAAAAGATTTTGTAGGGCCATTCGAATTGCTTCAATTTCTCCATCAAAGTTAGTAGTTCCATAACTTAAAGATTTGTAATAGGAAAAGAGGTGACATGTGACTCCAGCACCTGCTCCATCTTTGTTTGATATAAATGATCCATCAGTATAAATATGGAGCCACTCATGTTCTGGAAAGTGAGCCTACTGGTTTCTGGGCCACCCGTGGGATAGTACAAGCCTGAGGGGGAGGGGAAGCAATTTTCAAGTCCTGCACCCCCATAGTAATATGAACTCTAATGTGTGGGAGAGGAACCAGGCTGAGCCAGCCTTCTTCTTCAAACCACTTCGAACTGGGAAACTGTAAGGACCTGACCTCTGCTCTGGCATGGCAATGTTCCAGCCACCCTTCAGATCCATTTGCCTCATCCATTCTCTGAGACGGTACCCCATCAGGGACATAGGCACAAAAGATCGCTTTTTGGCTGAGGTGTGAAGTCCCCGTCTGCAAGTTTTCTTATAGGATTAACACAGTACTTTTTGAGATAAAAAGTAAAATGTATGTAGTGATTGCAAAATCTCTGAAATTTTTGCTATGCAGTTCATACTCTTTTTATTTCCCTTAGAGTTAAGATATTCCGAAACCCATGATTCAGCTTTTTCTAAACTAATTTCTTTGTTTATGAAAAATATTCCAACCTTAAAAAATTGTGGAGTCAGTTTCATTTTGAAATTTAGAAAGTTTTTGCAAGAAAATGTTCAGTAATTCAAAAACTAATAGACATACAAAAATGAACCTCTGCCATATAGTTTCAGATAACATCCTAAATATGTGTAAAAAGATAAAGAATGTAGCCTTAAAATTATCGTGCAAAAGGGAAATTTTACCCATCATCCTACTTAAAAGCCTACTGTAGTCTCATATTCCCCTTGCACCTACAAAAGCAATCTGGTGTGTTGCACTCACATGACTTTCTCTACTCTTGTACTATTGCTACTAACTCATATTCCTATATCTTCATGTTAGTTGAGATAAGCATTTGTAGAAATTATCTTATTGCTTATTTTCCTTTACGTACAAGGGGAATATGGGAATACATTAGGCTTTGAGCGATAGTCAAATCTTTTAAGGCTTTGAAATTCTGTTCTCTTTGCAATAACATAAAAAAAAATGAATAACTGTTCCATTTGACGGAAGTTTTAAGTATTCCAAAACTCACACAAATAACAAGGAATATCTCCAAAATGGTTCACTCTACAATAAAATTTGTTCAGACATAAATTGCGTGCTTTAGCAAGATGTACATTTTTTGTACAGTAAGATTGTGTATCTCTTATGGTTTACTGGTTATGTAAAATTCATCCAGAATAAACAGGACTATAGCCAGAAAATTCAAAATATAAATTTAATTTTTCATAGAAATATCTTAATGAAAATTATTAGCCATTTTCAGGAAAATCAAGATTTCTGAAACATTTTCCATGTAAAGGGTAGTTTAGGATGGAGGAATTTCCTTCAAAATCTTTGTGTTGCATCCTTGAAAACCATTAAACTTAAATGTCAACTTTGTTTTTTAACCGGCTTTTTGTTTGAGTTATGCCCTTCATACACACACACACACACACACACACACACACATACATTTTCTAAAAATACTTTTTTTTTTTTTTTAGGGGGGGTATTCAGGCGGTCTCATAACATATTTCAGGTGAAATATCTACATCAAATTTTTGGGTGGAATACAATACTTTCTCTACCTACTCTACATAGTGGAGAAAGTAAAAATTAGCCATTTGTTTTAGTTTTAAGTAAATGATAGGTTTTTTTTTTATTTAATGCTTAAGTTTTGATTTTTGGTCTGCCTTACTATGTTTTAAAATTAATATTTGTTCCAGCAGTTTTTGACATTTTTCTTTAGCTACCATTCTATCATCTTTCATCATATACTTAATGTCAATATTGGCTATGCAATTATCTATATTGAGTCAATAAATTCACATATGTTTTCAGGTCTTTAACAGCTTTATTTTTTGATGAAATATTTTGTCAGTAAGTTAATATTACTTATTTCATAGTGTTTGTCATATTAACATTTTGTAAATGTTTTGCTTTATTTATGTTATGCTTTTGCATTTTTTGACTAATACTTACATTAAATTTTGTCATATAATTTAGCTTCAAAATTGGTCCACATTACATTTAGTCATTCACCTGTTAGATTTTACTTATGATTACATTGAATTTTATCATATAATTTAACACCATTACATTTTCTAAGTCAAGCAATAATTTAAGATGCAAGTTATATAACAACAAGAATTTTAAGATAATGTTTTTGACTAAAGCTTACATTAAATTTTGTCATATAATTTAGCTTCAAAATTGTCCCACATTAGATTTAGCCATTCAATTATTTTTTTTCTTATGATTACATTAAATTTTGTCATATAATTTAACACCAAAATTAGTCCACATTACATTTTCTAAGTCAATCACTAAGTTAAGAAGCAAGTTATATATCAAGAATTTTAAGTTTATAATGTTATATTGACTCCCATAAATAAGCACAGGTAAGAAACTTGCTTAACATTTTCACTGCTAGGGTCAAGATAATTCATAATATTGGATAAAACATGCCAGCCGTGCTGCAGTTGTGGTATCTTGATTAGGAGTTAAAATGGATGAAAGCTGCAGATTTCACACATAAAAGCATTTGAACTGTGTGTGCATGTTGGTATACTATTGAGAGTAAGAAAACTACATCTCAACCATCTCTGTGTATCAGTTTGCACCATCTGTAGTAAAAGAAATCAGGTTGGTGCGCCAGATTTGTGTTACACTGTTCCACAAACTGCTAATCAGACGGTTTGACGTAATCAGGCTGTGAGCAATGGATTCTTCAGGTAGTACATGGCACATCATTTGTGGTGGTGAATTATTATGAGTTTTAGAGTCTTTTCATCAGATTAATTGGATGTTGGCGATAGTAATAGTGATATTTAAGCCCCTGATGATAATGTTAGATCTGTTTACAGTCAAAATGAGCAACAGCATCAACATAGTCATGCAAACAAGCACACACAGAGTTGCTTTGTTCCAGTGAAGTGGCAGGAATTTTTCTCCCCTAGTACATAATTTCAACAGGACAGGACAGTAATTTCTGTGGACATAAGGTATGATTGCAGTGTTTTTTTAATTTTTCCAGCTTCTCTCCCTAATCATTCAGTCTAGCATACCATCAATGTAAGATTGCCTCATATGTTCATCCCTTTTTTCAAAAGTATCACTTCAAAATTTCTGAGATGAATTGTAAAAAATAATGTGAAAAACAGGCAAAAATTTAGAGCCTGAAATAATTTTTAAATTATTTTATTATTTGGACGACACTAGGTTTGAGACAATCTACATTTAACTATATACATTGGTATTTTGTTCTCTGAAAAAATAATGCCTTATAGCTATACAGGGTTAGTTAAAAAGTCACACACCATCATCTGGCTGATTAACATGAAACTCATATGGAGATACTTTTGTACAGTGAGGGAGTAGGGTTTAAGGCTTTTGTATGGTGAATTAAAAAATTATATTAACCTTTTTTTGCTACTTGCAGTTTAATCGGAAGTGACCAACTTTATTTTAAATGAACATTGTATATTTATTCATGGTTTTGGACAGTACTCTTTAATGTGTTTTCGACCATTCACAAGAGATAATTGCATACAATTCATTGAGGTAGTGCAGGCATATGGAATAAAACCTTTATTTTTCTACGATTTGATTATCCACTGTTTATATATATATATATATATACAAGGTATGTCCAGAAAGTAAGTACCATTTTGTTCTACCACCACAATGCTAGTATTGCAGTTACATGCATGCGCATATGTCTGTGTGGTTCATTATATATTCACTGACACCATTACAGCCAGATTGTGTTGTGTTTACAGTTGTTAGTGATTGTTCAAAATGTTTTAAGACAATTTCTGATCCTGCTGACTGAACTATGTTCTGTAATATGAAATATGAAGCCAGCCGAAATTCATCACCAACTTATAGACTTGTAGTGAAAATATAATGATAAATGGAATGATAAAGTGCATTACACAGTTCAGTGATGGACGATCCATTGTTCATGATGAAGCACGGAGTGGGCGGTCTTCTATTGTCACTGATGGTTTGGTTGAACAAGTGAATGAGCCAATTCGTGGAAACAGATCATGTACAATATGAATACTATGTTATATGTTTCCACAAATTTTAAAAACTGTTTTGCATGAAATGGTCACTGTCTTCATCTTTCTTTGAAGAGGGCATACAAAAGTTAGTTCCCCACTATGACAATTTCCTGAACAATGGTGACAATTGTGTTGAAAAATAAGTTATGAACTGCTCTTTCATGTATAAATATATGTTGTTGTGAAAACAGATCTTTTATGCCCTTTTTTCCAAACCGGTAGTTACTTTCTGGATATGTCACTTATTAATGATATTTGTTTGATGGTCCTTTGTTTATATCCATGGAAACATATTTACTGATTCTGATTGAAGGAATCAAATCTGGCACCTAGTGCATTAAATTAAATTCTATCTGATGTTGGGTGAAAAGAAAAGTACTCTAATTGTAATGACAGTTGGCTATCGAGACAGGATCTCATGGGCGGTCTTCTATTGTCACTGATGGTTTGGTTGAACAAGTGAATGAGCCAATTCGTGGAAACAGATCATGTACAATATGAATACTATGTTATATGTTTCCACAAATTTTAAAAACTGTTTTGCATGAAATGGTCACTGTCTTCATCTTTCTTTGAAGAGGGCATACAAAAGTTAGTTCCCCACTATGACAATTTCCTGAACAATGGTGACAACTATGTTGAAAAATAAGTTATGGACTGCTCTTTCATGTATAAATATATGTTGTTGTGAAAACAGATCTTTTATGCCCTTTTTTCCAAACCGGTAGTTACTTTCCGGATATGTCACTTATTAATGGATATTTGTTTGATGGTCCTTTGTTTATATCCATGGAAACATGTTTACTGATTCTGATTGATGGAATCAAATCTGGCACCTAGTGCATTAAATTAAATTCTATCTGATGTTGGGTGAAAAGAAAAGTACTCTAATTTTAATGACAGTTGGCTATCGAGACAGGATCTCATGGGTGGTCTTCTATTGTCACTGATGGTTTGGTTGAACAAGTGAATGAGCCAATTCGTGGAAACAGATCATGTACAATATGAATACTATGTTATATGTTTCCACAAATTTTAAAAACTGTTTTGCATGAAATGGTCACTGTCTTCATCTTTCTTTGAAGAGGGCATACAAAAGTTAGTTCCCCACTATGACAATTTCCTGAACAATGGTAACAACTGTGTTGAAAAATAAGTTATGGACTGCTCTTTCATGTATAAATATATGTTGTTGTGAAAACAGATCTTTTATGCCCTTTTTTCCAAACCGGTAGTTACTTTCCGGATATGTCACTTATTAATGGATATTTGCTTGATGGTCCTTTGTTTATATCCATGGAAACATATTTACTGATTCTGATTGAAGGAATCAAATCTGGCACCTAGTGCATTAAATTAAATTCTATCTGATGTTGGGTGAAAAGGAAAGTACTCTAGTTTTAATGACAGTTGGCTATCGAGACAGGATCTCATGGGCGGTCTTCTATTGTCACTGATGGTTTGGTTGAACAAGTGAATGAGCCAATTCGTGGAAACAGATCATGTACAATATGAATACTATGTTATATGTTTCCACAAATTTAAAAAAACTGTTTTGCATGAAATGGTCACTGTCTGCATCTTTCTTTGAAGATGGCATACAAAAGTTAGTTCCCCACTATGACAACTTCCTGAACAATGGTGACAACTATGTTGAAAAATAAGTTATGGACTGCTCTTTCATGTATAAATATGTGTTGTTGTGAAAACAGATCTTTTATGCCCTTTTTTCCAAACCGGTAGTTACTTTCCGGATGTCACTTATTAATGGATATTTGTTTGATGGTCCTTTGTTTATATCCATGGAAACATATTTACTGATTCTGATTGAAGGAATCAAATCTGGCACCTAGTGCATTAAATTAAATTCTATCTGATGTTGGGTGAAAAGGAAAGTACTCTAGTTTTAATGACAGTTGGCTATCGAGACAGGATCTCATGGGCGGTCTTCTATTGTCACTGATGGTTTGGTTGAACAAGTGAATGAGCCAATTCGTGGAAACAGATCATGTACAATATGAATACTATGTTATATGTTTCCACAAATTTTAAAAACTGTTTTGCATGAAATGGTCACTGTCTTCATCTTTCTTTGAAGAGGGCATACAAAAGTTAGTTCCCCACTATGACAATTTCCTGAACAATGGTGACAACTATGTTGAAAAATAAGTTATGGACTGCTCTTTCATGTATAAATATATGTTGTTGTGAAAACAGATCTTTTATGCCCTTTTTTCCAAACCGGTAGTTACTTTCCGGATATGTCACTTATTAATGGATATTTGTTTGATGGTCCTTTGTTTATATCCATGGAAACATGTTTACTGATTCTGATTGATGGAATCAAATCTGGCACCTAGTGCATTAAATTAAATTCTATCTGATGTTGGGTGAAAAGAAAAGTACTCTAATTTTAATGACAGTTGGCTATCGAGACAGGATCTCATGGTGAGGCTGCTAATTCACTTAATAATATGCACCAGGCTGTGTTCAATCCAAAATACAGCGGTGACAAGAATTTTGAAAAAAAAAAAAAAGAATATTGAAATCAAAGCGTGAAGGATTAAACCAAGATCAGTTTGCCTGAAGAGCGCAACTGATGAGAATACTCCATTGAATTTTGTCCTCCATGTCTTCTAATCAACAGTCATTGAAATGGAATCCTTTTCCTTTCACCCAGCATCAGACAGAATGCTATTTAACACACTCAGTGTCTGATTAAATCCCAGGAACCAGTATCAGTAAACATGTTTCTATGGGTATAAACAAAGGACAGTCAAAAACCTAATGAAGTGGACAGAGTTATGTTGTAGAGTGAGTGGGTGAATCAGTGAGTGAGGTTTAAGGGCCCATCTATTGCAAAATCTATTGAAGAGTACTATTAAAATCTGTAAACAAATATAGGGTGTTCCAAAAGTTTATAATATAATTTTTTAATTCCCTGTACAAAACTACCTACTTGCACAGAGTTTTGTGTTAATAGTCATATGGCTGAAGTTATTTTGTTGCTGCAGAATTTCTAACTTACCCTATATAAGCAAATACATAACTAATCACATTGGTGGCGTATTATGGACCACTGTGTGTTCTATGTGATCCATATACTTTCACATTAATATTTTCCAAGTGATAAATTAGAAATTTAGAACTTCTGCAACAGTAAACAGTTGCTGTTTAATTTATAACAGTTTTGTATGACTTTCTGGATATTTTGTAGCAGTGAAAATGTTAATAGTCATAGTTTTTCATGCTAATAGCTCAGGAACCTTTTATTTCAGCATTAATATGCAAAGTTTATATTTGTGTGTGTTCTATGTTGTTTTCTAGGCTCCTTGGACTATCCGTGTCCTCAATCTGCTGCTGGCATAAAAGGGATCATCTGCAGGAGCTCCTCCGCCTTCTTCTACAGCTGCTCCTACTTCTTCTCCGACAGCTGCTTCGCCTTCTCCGCCGACAACTGCTTCGTCTTCTCCGCCGACAACTGCTCCGCCTTCTCCTCCGACAGCTGCTCCGCCTTCGCCGACAACTGCTCCGTCTTCTTCTCCGACAGCTGCTCTGCCTCCTCCGCCGACAACTGCTCCGTCTTCTCCTCCGACAGCTTCTCTGTCTGCTCCTGCTCGACCTTCGACATTTTCTTCCATACATTATGCGCCTTGATGCTCTTGTGTAATGGCATTTTTGGGCTGGTGTCATGCGTCTCCAGCATGCAGCTGCCTCTCTTGCCACTCTCGTTACTAGTTTACCCCTATTGCGAGGACATTTGCGATAGCGCATGTAGAACAAAATGAATGGTGAAATAGGTTGGTATTTTCTCCTGAAAAATAAACAAAATATGGTTAAAATTTCTGTTATTTATAAAAGTTTGTTTTTCCTTTCTCTACTATATACAATAAATAGAGGAAGTATTATACTCCACTAAAAAATATGACACCATTTCTGCCATTCCTATTGTACCTATAAGGAAATATGTAATAAGACCATTTCTACAAATTGAGTAACATGAAGTATAAAGAAGAATAGTGTGTGTAGAGAAAGTAATGTGAGTGCACACATTAGGAATTGTAAGTAAGTGTGTAACAGTAGAGTATAATACTTGAAATAGGAGACGCATCCATAAAGTACCATATTTACTTGAAAATAAAATCACCTCAATTGTAAGACCTGCCAAGTTTTGCAGACAAATTTTAAATTTGTGTATGGGAATGTTAGGCACAAGCTGTAATTTCTAGAGAAACAGTTCTTCAGAGTTTCTTTGTTACTGTATATGCAGATGGTTGGCCACAGACAAGTTTTACCTTTCATTTGCTTGTGAAGAAAGGAGCAGGGAGTTAGACATTGACCTTCTGTCATTTGTAGCTTCAACCCTTCTACCTGCTTTCTTCCTACTAGTAAAACAATATCTTTGGTTACAACAGCAGTAAGTTCATTGAAAGTGAGTTTCTTGTATTCCTGTTGTGTGTTAGCAGTAACATAAATTCATAAAAATGTTTCACTATAAGTTTTAAGCTAAATGTTTTGGAATTTGCTGACAGAATGGTGTATGGGTTGTATTTGGTAAAACCAAATATGATTAATTGCTGGAGAAATCAGAGATAAATTTAAAGTCATGAAAAAAAGAAACTGATCTTTTCGTGTCTCTAAGAAAGGACGCCATGCTGAAGTGGATGATGCAGTGATGGAGTGGATGGAAGAGAAGGGAAAAGACTGTTGTGAAATGAGAGGGTGCATAGTAGCAAAGTAGTATGTAACAACAATACTTAGTCTATATATAGGGTTTTCCCGAAAGAACTTCAGCGTTTTGAAGTTCAATATTTGTATTAAATCACAGTCTGAGTTTAATGTGTTATACATGACTTTAAAGTTAATATTCTCAAGTGCTTATTACCATTTAGTACATGTCAATGTGGGCCCCATTAGTGGCACGGGACACATCCAGACCAATTCTACCTCTCTCCAGATCCTACCCACCATGGCTTGGGTGACATCATGCAAGCAATTACCCGTTGTCTGAAATGGGTTAGATCTCAAATTTTCTCTGAATACACGAGATTCTTCACATGTCTCCAGAAGAAGTTGTAAGTGTGTCTATTGCAACAGTTGGCAGTGCCGTGAAACATTGACCTTGCAATATTGAAGCAGACATTGATACAGTGTGTTCTAATCTAATCTATTAAGGAGTGTCAACCTAATGCCATATGCACCCCGACCATTTGCTGATCTATTGTGTTCTACTTTGTTTCTCAGTCTCTTAGAATACATGTATCCCTGCTAAAGGTGGCAAGTCTTTTCACAGAGACTTCTTCAAGCTCATGCAGTTGTATGAACCCTTTTTCGAAGATTTTGACTCCTTTGCTCGCCAGTGCTTCACATTCACACACCAAGTATGTGACTGTCTCATCTACCTTGCTACATCTCCTACATGTAGGATGTACATTTATTCCGATCTTGTATAGATTCGTCTTTAGTTGACAATGTCTAGTCAGCAGACCTATTGTCCAACCAAATTTCAATTTATCCATTGTTAGCAGTTCCGTGTTTCAGCGTTTGTCAATCTTTTTAATAGTTGACTTTGAGCTTTTATGCCCTTCAACAGTTCCTTCCGTGCTTTTTGTCAGCCCATTTGCTTAGAACCCTTCGAACAGATCCATATGACAGTGCTATAGTGGACATAGCTTATCGACAGTCCCCAAGATTTCAAGATGGCCGGTATTACACTAACCAACTGACGAATGAATTCCAAAAGGCAGTCCTGCCAATGTGCATAATAAAGGCATTTCTAACCTCAAATATCACTGGGTTAAAGTAATACTCTCAAACGATAATAGTGCTTGAACATTGTTACCATACAACAAAGAACGTATTAACCTTCGGCAAATCTTGTTCTGCAATAACACCTTTGGATGAAATCACTTCCGAGCGTTAAATACCATAATATATATTTAGTGCATTACTGTGTAGCGATCACAGAAATAACAATAGTAACTATAACTGCATATATTGCTCTAAAAGAATTCAAGACAAAATCACGCAAACACGAGCAGTACATCCACAGATTGATTAATACAGTGTCTAAACGGAATCTTGTTTTCAAATCTGTTGGTTGGCCTTTCTGCAGCGTGTTCATAAACAACCACTTCTGTGGCAACATAACAGACGCAATAACACCAGCTATGATCGTAACTTTACCATGGTTATATGTCATGAACAGTTGGCGGCACTAGTGCAAGATAACGGATGGAATATCACCAAATATAACCAGACTGCACCAAAATGGGGGAAAAACGTAAAGTTTTTTTTTGGAGGTATCTCAATAACTTGTGCCTTCTATAGTCTAGGTTCTGGCCAAACAAATTGGGCTGATAATCCTGTTTTAGCGAGCTCATCTACCATAGATTCCTCTATATCCTGCACCCGTACCAGTAATACTGAATTGGTCTTAGCCAGTTCTATTAGAGTGTTTTGGCATTCCCAGACCCATCTTGATCTGAGCTCCTCTGCCTCAGAGCCTTAAGGGCTGCTCGACTATCTGAAAGTATAGTATTTGCCATTATGGCAAGTGCATGAGAAAGGGTTATGAAGGTAAACACAGTGTGTTAAATATGGGCTTCTTGGAGGGAATGGGTATAGAAAGTTGTGTAATTGTCACCTATCATGACTTAAAAAGAAGTTTTTTCTTTACTAATGACTTACAGAATTATTGCAGTGTGTCTGTCGCTACAGTTGTATAGTTCTCAGTAAATGCGACTTTACACTGAGTGGTCATTTTGTACGGTGGCATATCATTTGGGTGTGTCCCTTGCCACTATTGGGATCCACATTGAAATGCACTAAATGGTAATGAACACTTGAGAATATTACCTTTAAAGTCATGTATAACACATTAAACTCAGATTGTGATTTAATAAAAGTACTGAACCTCAGAACACCAGAGTTCTTTTGCAGAAACCTGTATATAAAGTCTGATGTGTTGCATTGACATGACTTTCTCTACTCTTGTACTAACTGTTCTTATAAACTCTTATTCCTCTGTCTTCTTCATGTTAGTTGAGAAAAACATTTGCAGAAATTATCTTATTGCTTATTTCCTTATAGGTGCAAGGGGAATATGGGAATACACTAGACTTTGAGCAATAGTCAAATCTCTTAAAGCTTTGAGATTGCATTCTCTTCACACAGCTAAGGTATAAAAAATGAATGACTTCTGTTTGACAAAGGTTTAAATATTCCAAAACTCACACAAAAGACAAGGAATATCTCCAAAAGAGTTCATTCTACAAAAAATTTATTTGGAGATAAATTGGTGTTTTAGCAAGATCTACATTTTTTATACACTTACAGTTATGCAAAAGTCATCCAGAATAAACAAAATGACATAGGCTATAGCTAGAAAATTGAAAATATAGATTTCATTTGCCATAAAAATATCTTGAACATGTAGCATTTTAATCAAAATTGTTAGAGCCATTTTTGAGAAATAAAACATTTTGAACAATATTTCCATGTAAAGGGTAATTTAGACTGGAGGAAGTTTCTTCAAAATCTTTGTCACACCCTTCAAATGTATTAAACGTAAATATAAAATTTGGTTTTTAACTGACTTCGTTTTCGAGTTACACTGTTACAGACACACACATACAAACACACACACACAAACACACACAAACAAACACACACACACAAAAATTAAAATTATTTTGTTGTTTAACGACACTGTCAATTGCTAGTATCACATCAGCGTCGCCGGTTTGCCGGAATTTTGTCCCACAGGAGTTCTTTTACATGCCAGTAAATCTACTGACATGGAGCTGTCATTTTTAAGCACACTTAAAAACCATCAGTCTGGGCTGGATTTGAACCCACAACCTTGGGATCACAGGCCAGCGTCTAACCAACTGAGCCACCCAGACCGATGCTCACGCGCACACATACACAGAACTTTTTCTAAAAATGCTCTTTTTGGATTCAAAGGGTCTCAAAACATATATTTCTGGTTTAAATTTTGATATCGAATTTTTGGGTGGAATACAATATTCAGAGATATTCCTTGTGTGAGTTTTACAACACTTTAATGTTTCTCAAATGGAAGGTCGTTCTTCATTATTTTATCTCTTGGCCATGGAAATGGAATGGAATTTCAAAGCCTTCATATAGCCACCAACTTTAAAAGATTTGACTATTACTAAAAGCCTACTGCAATCTCATATTCCCCTTGCACCTACAAGAAAATCAATAATAAGATAATTTCTACAAATATTTATCTCCACTAACATGGGGAAGATATAGGAATAAGAGTTTGTAAGAATGATTAATACAAGAGGAGAGAATGTGTTGCGAGTGAAACACATCAAGGTTTTTATTACTTAAAATTCTCTTAATGTGTCTAAATTTTTACCAATGAACTTCTAATTTTCAGTAAAACTTCCTGAATGATTACTTGAAAGACTCAAATAACAATTTTTGAAATTTTGTTATTACGGTATTTTTATTAAATGTTTTCAAAGCTTCATATTCATAAAAACAAAAAATGACGGATTACAAAGGGCTTATAGTTCTTTTGTCACTAGCTTCACTTGAATTTTAAAAAGCTCCAGTGTGGGGTTCTTTAAAATGCTCTGTTAAAGGCAAAATAAAATCCTTAGTAGGATATAAAAAACCATTAAATACATGGAGCATTTTTAATCAATAGAATCATATTATTAGCTGGCCCTGTAGCGCAGTTGGTGGAGCACCTGCCTGCCGTGCAAGGGGTCCTGGGTTTGATTCCTGGCAGGGAGGTGGGAATTTTGTTCCAGCCAGGATTATTCCTCATCCTTCCCTGAGTCTGGAAGTATAATGGCGGTGCTATGGCTGAGTGCTTAGGCCACTCGCCTACCACCTAGGTGGAACCCGTATGTGGTATTCGTGGTGGACAAAGCGGCATCTGAGCGGGTTTTCTCCGGGTTCTCCGGTTTCCCCTGCCATTCATTCCGCCAATTGCTCCATTATCACCTTTCCCATCATCCATTTCTCCTGCATTTCATATCATGCATGCTCTTCCTCACTATCATACCTTGCGCTGGGCTGACCACCCGCTTCCATGTCTTCACTCTGTCTGGTCCAGAGGTCCTTCTTCTGCCTGACAGGCGTCTGACTCTAGGCACTGGCTTGTAAGCCCTACATAAGGGGAGGGTAATCAGGGAAAGAAAAAGAATCAGATTATATGAATCCAGAACAAAAATCTTAATGTCTCTGGAACAAATACAAACATCTGATTGAAATGTTGTATTTATTATATTGCTATATTGTGATAAAAATTGCAGGTGGCTGAAATGAAAATTCTGCACTTTTAGTCTTTACGCAGGCACATTATCTTAAAATCTTTGTGTTGCATAATGCTGAACTTACATAACAAGATTGTTAATTATCGGACATTTGGTTTTTGGCATCAAGAGGGCGTTAAAATGTATATGAAAAATCTAAAGTAAGTTGTATTAACTGTTAAACACCTGATTTTGTATTAAATATGCTTACTGGCAGTAAAAAGAAAATTAATTATGTTTTGTAACAGAACTAACACATTTAACATGTTCTTACATCGTCATTGTCATCATCATCACCACCACGACCACTACCACTACCAGCACCGCCGCCACCACCACCACCATCTGCCTGCCTCGGCAGCATGATGGTTAGTGTGTCTGTCTCATGTTCAAGAGGTCGCAGGTTCGAATCTCACTTAGGATAATTTATCCGGGTAAGGTTTTTTCTGAGGTTTTCCCTTATCCTGAGGAGACAAATTTCAGGGAACTTAGCTCCATAGACCTCGGGCTCATTTGAGCATCATTTCACCCGTTTCATTCATTCACCATCCGATATGACATTACATTGGATTACATTAATTTAAAAAAAAGAAATCATCACCACCATCAACATCAATTTTTTAAAACAATGTTTGTTTTATTTCTCTGGAAAGAAACAAACATTTCTGGTACATTCAATGAAAAAACTGAAACTGTTAACAGTGAAGCAATACTGTTGCATCTAAAATGTTGTTGTTTGCTAATGCTCTGGATCTTGGACTTCATCCATTCTCCGTCTGGCATCCCAGTAATAAGATGTTAATTGCATGTGAAGATCTTCTATTTTTGAAATTGCTTGGCATATTAGTATGTGTTCTTTGTCCATGATTTAATTTGGATGTTTACAGAGGGTGCACTGTGGGGTATCATATATATTTATCTTATGAAGGTGTGCAGCTACAGTCATGAGCAGTAGTCAAGCAAAATATTGCCCCTGATTTTCTTTGTGGGTAATCAGGGATGTACAGAATCTAAAATAAAAACAAACTTAGAGACTAAAAGCTTAATCTTAGTAATTGTTGTAAGTTCTTGAAAATTCTGTGGACAAATGTTTCATGATGCTTCCATCATATTTTCAAAGCTTATTTAATACAACAGTTATCTTCTTTCTTGGAAATAACAGTGTTGTAATTATCAGTTTAAACCAAAAAGATGAGTCAATGTCCGGATGATAATGGAGAAAAATCAGCTTCCAAAACATGTTCCAGTAAATTATAAGTGTTGTGTAGTTTATTAATCGACTCACCTTTTTGATTTAAATTATAAAACAGTTACCATAGTTACAGGCATTCAACTACTTAAAATATCTATGTGTCATCAACCTCTGAAAACAAAACAAACCTATAAATACCATCTATGGGCAGTATTTCAAAATTCATAATGAGGTTCCTGTTTTTTAAAACGAATATCTTTTCCCAAACCATTTAATTAATTAACCATTTAATTGTTTTAATAATTTAATCTCTGGATTTATTTCATGATTAAATGACCAAAAATGATCTGCCACTGCTGATTTATCATTTGTTTATATTTAATATTTCTAAAATATTCCATTCTTGTTTCCAAACTACATTTAGTTTTACCAATATAAACCCTGTCACAATCCAAACAGCTAAATTAATAGATGCCAGATTTTTTATAATTTGGAATTTTATCCTTTTTAGAAAAATTTAGTAAATTTAGTATTACATGTTTTTAAGGGACCAAAGTTATTCCATGTTCCTTAAAAAGTTTTGTAAAGTTTTTATTGACCCAAGAATGGTAAGTAAACTTTTTAAAAATACAGTCATCTTTATTTCTTGAGGGTAGGAACTTCTTTAACAGCTTTTTCGTATTTAAGTTTTTCTATCTTTTTGTGTATAAAATCTGTATTAAAGCCATTAATTACTGCAATGTTGATAATGTGTTTATATTCTGTGTTAAATTCTTCCTTATTATGGGGTATATTTATTAACCTATAATTTAAACTATTGAAAAAAGCAAATTTGTGTGTAAAAGGATTAAAACTTTTATTTTTTACGTAATTAACAGTATGAGTAGATTTTCTATAAATGCCAAGATTTAATTTGTTGTGTTTTTTAATTTTTAAATCTAGGAACGGAAGGCAGCCATTATTTTCCATCTCCAAAGTGAATTTTATGGCTTTGTCTTGCAAATTTAAACATTTCAAAACATCATTTATGTTTCTCAGGGACGTGTCATCCACATATCTGTACCATATTTTAAAATTTAAAGGGAATGCTTTAGTAATTTGCATCTTGAAAAAGCTCATGAAAAGATTAGCAAGAAATGGCAAAAGTGGATTACTCATTGCCAAGCCAGAGGTTTGTTGTAAGGAATTACCATTAAAATTTAAAAACTTTCAAAGATTTGTAAGTTTTACAAAATCGTCTATTCATGTAATTCTAAAAAATTTAACAATATTTTTTTAAAAACATCAAAAGCTGTTCTCTAGGAATGCTAGGAAATAAAGCAGTGAAGTCAAAAGAAACAAGTTTATTATTATCAGACAATGTGTCAGCAGCATTTTCAAGAACTTGCAGCAATTACTAAGATAAGTGAAGCTTTTAGTCTCAATTTATTTTTATTTTAAAAACTACTGTGTTTCATCATGTGGTTTTGACTATTTTGCCTCCCCATAGCTGGTTGCCAAGTTATGCCCATATTTTCTACCAATAACAGATTCACATATATCCATATAGTATTTACATAAAATTTAGTGTTGTATTCACATTATGTTAATCACTTAGGAATGATTTTTAAATCAAGAATTTCTTGGTGACAGCATATGGAAATAACATTCAAAAGTTTGTTTGCAGTAATAAGCCATTGAAATGGGACAAAAGGAAAAAATCTGATGTGTTGCATGCACATGATTTTCTGTACTCTTGTACTAACCATTCTTACAAACACTTATTCGTATATGTTCTTCATGTTAGTTGAGATAAACATTTGTACAAATTATCTTATTGCTTATTTCCTTGTAGGTGTAAGGGGAAATATTAGAATACAGCAGGCTTTGAGCGATATTCAAATTTTTTAAAGCTTTGAGATCCCGTTCTCTTTGCACGCTTAACATAAAAGAATGAACAACGATGTTCCATTTCATGAAAGTTTTAAGTTTTCTGAAACTCACAGACATAACAAGGAATATCTCTGAAATGGTTCACTCTACAAGAAAATTTATTCAAACATAAATTGTGTGTTATAGCGAGATCCACATTTTTTGTATAATAGTATGATTTGGTCTATCACTTATGGTTTAGGAGTTATTCAAAAGTCATCCAAAGTAAACAGGACTACATAGGCTATAGCCTATACGTTTCATTTTTCATTCAAATATCTTAAACATATAGCATTTTAATTAAAATCGTTAGTCATTTTCAAGAAAATCAAAATTTTTGCAAAGTTTTCCATGTAAAGGGTAGTTTAGGTAGCGCTATTTTCTTCAAAATCTTTGTGTCGCATCCTTGAAAGACATTAAACTTAAATACCAACTTTGGTTTTTAACAGACTTTTCGTTTTTGGGTTATGCTGTCCACAGACTGACAGATACACACACAGACCTTTTTCTAAAAACGCTTTTTTTGGATTCAGAGGGTCTCAAAACATATTTCCGGTGGATTCTCGGCTTCGAATTTTTGGGTGGACTACAATACTTCCTCCACATACCGGTAGAGAAAGTAAAAATTGATAGTATTTCAATGTGGCCCCAAAACACTTTTTTCACTTTCAGATCGTACTGTTTATATGGAAGAGTTGCCAAACAGAACAAAAGGAGGGTGAAGAGCTGAGGGCTCTAAGCTGCAAATTGTAGCCAAGGGATGTTCTTTTATAAGAGGAAATGTGAAGCAATAGGGGCTTTCTGTGAAGTTGAGCCTCAGTATTCATGATCGCGGGAAAAAAAAGCTTGGATATTATAAAAATGCTCGTTTTTTAATTCAGGGAGATTCAAAACGAGTATTTCCAATGTAGTATCTTCTTTGCCTACAACGTACATGGTAGAAAATGTAAAAGTTGGTTGCCAATATGTTTGGAAGAACTAAAAAGCCGCTATTTTTCGCCGATTTCGCTACTAATGGGTTGGCAGTATCTATTGCGCGTGCGCAGTTGCAGGAAAATGGACTACTTTGTTGAAATTTAGCGATTTTTGTCATATATAAGATCTCATTGACCACATCTACTTCTAAACTGTGTAGTTATATATATATATAAAGTAGGGGAAAGTACAAGTAAACTCGCAACTTGGAATGTTTTGAAAACGGTTAATGTTACAATTTTACAGAAACTATATTTTAATCGGGTTCTGCAGTAAAGAGCCTGTCTATTTCTTATTCTTTCCTAGTTATATAAATAACACCCTAGCAATGTTTTGGTGGGTCCTTTTGTGGCAAAAGATTAGTTTTGGAAATAAAAAAAGTTAAAAGGTTTATCCCAACTCATTTACTCCTTGCACTTTGTTAAACCTTCATCCCCATTTCCTTCCATACGTCTTTTCCCTTTATCTCTAAATCCCTTTCGCTTTGTCTTCCTAAAGCGACTTTTATCACCTTTCCTACCTTCCAAGGTTTCAGTTTGGGCTTTATACTCATCTTTGTGGTTCAGGTTATGTTTTAGCACAACGAGCATAGTCGTTTAAGAAAATCAGAAAAGTTTGTCATATTATGTGCTTATTGTGTAGGAAAATCTTAATTTGAACATACATGATCTATAAAACAAAAGAATGTTGGGCACGTAGCTGAAAAACAAGAGAACATCGACAGTGGTTGTGTTGATTTCACGCTGATAGTGTCGAATGAAATTAGGCTGTAATTCGTGTGAACCAAAGTTCTTTGACATTTCGCGTCACTAAGGTAAGATTTTACAGTTCTTTACAAAGCACTTAAGACAACCTGTTGCTTGATAGAACTGTGAGTAAGGTTATATTCGTCTCAATAATAATTGTGTATCAGTGCAGAAAAAACCCTAACCAAGAAAGAAAGGCACGGGGAATTTAGTTGGAACAGCCTTTATTCTGCAAAACAGTAACCCATCTGAACGTCCAGTGAACAAGCAGAACTGACCCAAATGTAACGGGGAAGTTATGTCACATTAGTTGCAAGTGAAATAATATCAGAGAAATAAACGCTTTGCGATCGTCTTTTGTCTTCCCATGCAATCTTATGACGGAATAGCCTTGACACATGCGAATTATTTGTTTTCTCTATCTACCACGTAGAGAATGCTATCCTCCATCCAAAATGTCGATACCGAGATTTCATTGGAGATCCCCGTTTTGAGGTCCTCTGAATAAAAATATCGTTTGTAGAAAAAGTACCGCGCATGTGCTTCTGTGAACATAACTCAAAAATGAAAAGTGGGTTAAATGTCAAACTTGGTATTTAAATTCAGCATCATCCAAGGGTGCAACAAGATTTTCAAGAAAATTCCTCCGCCCCAAACTACCCTTTACATGGAAAAACTTTTAAAAAAATCTTAATTTTCTCAAAAATAGCTCTTAACGATTACCATTAAAAATACCACTTGTTTAAGATATTTTCATGTCAAATGAAATGTACTCGTATATCTTGAATTTTATGGGAATTGCCAAAGATCTCTTCATTCTGAATGATTGCATAAGTGGTAAACTGTAAGAGACGGACAAAATCTTACTGCATCAAAAGTGTATATCACATCAAAACACAATTTATTGTAAATGTATTTTTTTGTCGAGTGAATCATTTCCAAGATCTTCCTTTTTATTAGTTTGAATTTTCCAATACTTATACTTCTCTCAATTAATATATGTCAGTTTTGGTCGCTTGGCCACGCAAATAGAATACAAATTTAAACCTACCACATAGCGACCTGCTGTTAAAAGAATTGACTATAGCTTAAAGCCTACTTGGATTTCCATATTCTCCTTGTATGTACTTATAAGAACATTTAACTGAAGTAGATGGAAAAATAAGGTTTTTTAGAGTAGTTTTACAAGAGTGATTAGAGAAAGTCATGTAAGTGCGTGTATAGATTTTTTTAAATTGATTATAGCTAAGCTTAGCTAATTATCTTTTATTCCACCTCTATGGTATAGGGGTAATGTGTAGGATGGTTTGCATTCAGGAGGTACCGAGTTCGGATCTTGGCCAGGCTGACTTACCAGGATAAAGCTTTTCCCGAGGTTTTCCCTTAGCCTGAAAAGATGAATATCAGGTAGCCTTTAACGCTATGAAACTGGGGTTCATTTCAGCATAATTTCACTTTTTTAATTCATTCAGCGTCCGATTTAAAAAAAAAAAAAAAACAACAACAACAACATCGTTTGCCCTCCACCCTAAAGGATGTGTTAAAACGTTATTGCAATATTATTAGCATACATTAAACAATATTTGAAACAAATCAGTCACTGGGCGCTAAAATAAATAATTAATACCCTTTTACCTACTGAAACAATACTATTTATAGACTGCTGCAATTTTTACACCAGCTTTCATATGGCCGTATGTTAAAAATAAGATTGAAAAAAGTTGAATAAAATCTTTCAAAAGCCCAAAATATTTGCGTGTATTTTATTAAACTGAAGTATGGAAGATTGAGAAAAAATCTGATGTGTTGCACTTACACGACTTTCTCTACTCTTGTTCAAACTATTCTTACAAACTCTTATTCCTCTATCTTCTTCATGTTAACCGAGATAAACGTTTACAGAAATTATCTTATTGCAAATTTTCTTGTAGGTGCAAGGGGAATATAGTAATACAGTAAGTTTTAAGCGAAACATTGTAAGTATTGGAAAATTCAAACAAACAAGGAATATATCGGAAATGGTTCAACCCACAACAGGATTATATTTGAGACACATGGCGTGTTTTGACGTCACATTTTTCTGTAGTAAGATTTTGTCCACGGTTTACCACTTATACAAAAGTCGTTCAGATTGAAGAGCACTTCTAAGGACATTCCTAGAATATTGAACATATGTATTTCATTTGGCATGAACATATCTAAAATATATGGCATTTTGACCAAAATCGTTACTCAGTTTTGATACAATCAAAATTTTCGAAAAATGTTCCATGAAGAAGGTGATCTGCAGTGGGAGTATTTCCTTGAAACTCTTGTCGCAATTTTCGAAAAATGTTCCATGAAGAAGGTGATCTGTAGTGGGAGTATTTCCTTGAAAATCGTGTCGCATCCTTGGAAGATGCTGAACTTAAATAGCAAGTTTGATATTTGATCGACTTTTCGTTTTTGAGTTACACTGTTCACAGACAGACACACACCTACCTACATACCTTTTTCTAAGAATTTTCTTTTATTCATAGGATCTCGAAACGTGTATTTCCGGTGCAATCTCGATGTTGGATTTTTGGGTAGATTATGACACTTTTCCTACTTAGCGTAAGTGCATAATATAGAAAGTAAAAGGGATCCAAAGTTCAGGAAAAAATATTAAATATATGTTCCTACGAATCGATAAAAATGATTATAAATACAGGATGGAAGTGAAATGATCCGCCAGACTTTAACAGCCAATTTCTCATGTTGTGAATAACAAGAAAGTCTAATACCAAAATGTTGAAAAGTTTAGTTTTCTAGAAAAAAAATATTTTTATCAAAACAATTTATCATCACCTGGCTGAATTATTATTTACTGAGGAAAAAGTTATTGTTTATTCAATTTTCTATGAATATAGCCATAAATCAAGAACGTTCAATGAATAATTTTTCAGCCAGGTGATGATAAATTTTTTTGATACAAATATTTTTTTCTAAAAAACTATAAGCTTTTCAACATTTTTGTATTAGACTTTCTTGTTATTCACAACATGAGAAATTTGCTGTTAAAGTCTGACGGATAATTTCACTTCTACCCTGTATAAATTTGTCCAAAAATATGTTAATACAAAGAGATCCAAATACATGTGAACCTCTACGCTGTGTTTTCCCACTGCGAACGTAGAAATACGTTAACAGTTGATATACACAAGGTCACGAGCATGGCTTGTTTTTCTCTTCTCTGCTCACAATCAGTATTGAGTTGGCGCGATATCGTGCGGCTGCATTATTAGCAGTGTGCTTTATTATTTAGTCACAAAGTGTATTACGGCTCAGCATTTGTTTTCTATTGCACACCGTATATTTATTATGATTTTTTCGAGTCAACAGTTGTCGCCTGTGCATACGTGAATACAATTTTGCGCTTTTTTTTTTTTTTTTTTTTTTTTTTTTTTTTTTTTTTTTTTTTAAAGAGAATTAACCGACAGGGAGCATGATTTTGCCTCCTTTTTCAACAAGACTCTGCAACAGCTCAAACAGCCAATCTTTCGATGAGAACAATTGAAAGTGTGTTTCAGGTCAGAATTATTAGTAGAAATTTTCGGACCCCTCGCTCCCTTCGACCTAACCCCCGGCGATCTGGGGTAACTTAAAACAAAGTGTAGAAGACAACCCCACACTCTGGAAGAATTAAAACAAAATATTCGGCAGAAAATTTCTCAACGTGAACTACGGCGAGTGATGGATAATTTCCTAAAGAGGTGCCAAAAATGTATGAACAAAGGCGGTGGCCAGTTTCAGCATCTACTATAATTATATTGGTAAGTAAAGCCTTTAAAAGTAGTTTTAAAAATGTTAGCTAATGCTGGATTTCTGACAATGAAGTCATTAATCCTCTTGCTCTCCAATATTTTTCACTGATGGATGGGGCACTAGAAGTGGCCGGGCATATTTGAAGGTGGTCTTGGTCCATTTCCTCTTGCAGATCACATAGAGGACAGAGTGGTGAAGAATATATCCCAATTCTGTTTAAATGTTTTGCCAGACAATCATGTCCTGTAATCAACCTGAAGGTTGCAACTTCTGTTTTTCGAGAATACTCAGGAATTACTGTTTGAATGTTTGGTAGTTCTTACCTATTATTGTTTGATTTTTCATAGTAATATTTTGCAATAATTTTTTTTTGTATTCAGAGTTGACTAATCTTTTAGCTGCATAAAATGGTAGACTAACAATAGATTTCTATACGCTGCTGGTACCCTTTTTTGCAAGAAAATCAGCTTTCTCATTATCACTCATTCCACAGTGATCTAGTATCCATTGGAAGACTAGGTGTGTTTGAAGTGCTGTTAGATGGGTAAGGATTTTCCAACATTCTATAATTGTTTGGTTTTTTGGTGACAACTTGGAAGTAATTGCCATAATTACTACCCTGGAATCAGAGAGAATAACTGCTTGATGAAAATGTGAAATTCTATACAAACGATTTTGTAGGGGTTTTAAAGATGTTGTATGGTTTTATTCGCGCTGTTCTATGACAGCGGTAGTAGGCGACGAGCGCAGAGGACCCGTACAGATAAAACACAGCGCAGCCAGTTCATAGTCTTTTGGATCACCCGTTAGAATCCAGTGAAAATTGGCAGCCGAAGAAACTCAGGGATGATTTACTCCGCAAAAGTGTTCTTGCTATGTTTCGACTAATTATACATCGGATATGACTGCCTGGGCAATCACCTTTATAAGAATGGAATACTGCCAACATCAAAATGTTTATTGTACTTTGTACAAGTTGAAATGGATATGGAACATCTGGCAAGATGTGTAGCTCTGAAATCATCAAGATATCACTTCTCAATAAAAAGCTAGAAGGAGGAATGACTTTTTAACTTCTGTGCATTACACCACACACACGCAAATGCACATACACGCACACACACTAACACACATGCGCTCCCGTAGTATTACAAGTATGATTCTGAGTCAATCCGTAGATTTGCAAACCAGCAAGAGATCTGCAAAATCAGTAGACTTGGCAACTCTGTGAATAAATTTAATAATTTCCTTAAGAGTATAAACCAGATTGTGCTGGAACTCTGTGTGATAGTTCATAATAAACACCCTTAAATGTGTAAAGTATTGATTTCATACCTATAGAAATATAGAAAGTCATACACTAAAGACTCAAAAGAGCATTCTTTCCAAAATTCAAGACATCAAGAAGAATGTACACCTTCGTAATTCAAAGTAAAACTTCGTATCTAAAGTCAATCCGGCACATACATTAGACATCACATATTACTTACACCTGAGAGAAGAAGTTAAGAAAAGTGATACTCCAACTAGTGTTCTAAAATTATTGGCATTAGAGACAATCCATACTAGATTTCCAGAACACGAATGGTTCCATATTTATACTGATGGATCACTGATATCAAACCGAGATGGAGCAGGGGCTGGAGTCGCGTGTCACCTCTTTTCCTGTTACAAATCTTTAAATTATGGAACTACAAACTTTGATGGAGAAATTGAAGCAATTCGAGTGGCCCTAAAAATCTTTTGTACAGAATTTCACATTTTCAACAAGCAGTTATTCTCTCAGATTCCAGGGTAGTAATTATGGCAATTACTTCCAAGTTATCACCAAAAAACCAAACAATTATAGAATGTTGGAAAATGCTTACCCATCTAACAGCACTTCAAAAACACCTAGTCTTCCAATGGATACCAGCTCACTGTGGACTGAATGGTAATGAGAAAGCTGATTTTCTGGCAAAAAAGGGTACCAGCAGTGTACAGAAATCTGTAGTTAATCTACCATTTTATGCAGCTAAATAGTCAACTCTTAATACAAAAAAATTATTGCAAACTATTACTATGAAAAATCAAAAAATAAAAGATGGGAACTAGCAAACATTCAAACAGTAATTCCTGGGTATCCTCGAAAAACAGTAGTTGTAACCTTCAGGTTGATTACAGGACATGATTGTCTGGCCAAACATTGAAACAGAATTGGGATATATTCTTCACCACTCTGCCCTCTATGTGATCTGCAAGAGGAAATGGATCGAGACCACCTTCAAACATGCCCGGCCACTTCTAGTGTCCCATCCATCAGTGAAAAATATTGGAGAGCAAGAGGATTAATGACGTCATTGTCACAAATCCAACATTAGCTAACAACAACAAATACAGAAAGTTCAAAATTCAATACCAGGGTCCCTTAATGAGGGCAGGAGGGTGATTTCAGGATTTGCTAAACCTCTAATTATTTAGATAATATTTTCATTGCATACGTATTGGGTTCTAACAAGTTTTTGCTGCTGTAGGATATGGGAATAAACAGTTCCGTAAACGAAGAGTCCTGACCATAAGTCACTAATAATCTGATTATTCTTACTTACCCAGTTCTTGCCAGCAGTCTTCGGTATTTGCATTTCTGAGCTACGCTCATGCTATTCCATCTTCGTGCTGCCGCTTTGGCGACTCTGTTCATGGGACATCCTGGCATACATTTCCGATAATGTTTGAGAAAATAGAAAAATACTGAACTCCGGCCACGTAATCGTTTTCTTTTTCTTGAACAGGACCGTCTCCGTCTTCTACAAATTCTAGCCATTTTCTAAATAAACAAAAAGAATTTATACATCCCGAATTACTCAAAATAATAGCATTACAAAAAATTTGGTTTGTTCTTCGTACAAAGTGTTGCCATGATTAGTCAACATGCATTATTGGCGATTTAATTTGTTTTTCCCAGCCTACTAAGTTATTAGAAATGCATAGGTTCTATTTTCCTTGGACATCTTATGTTGTTGTTGTTGTTGTTGTTGTTGGTTTATTTAATGACGCTGTATCCAGTGTATTCTGGATTTCCGCGTCTGGTGTCCTTGATGAAGTAGAGATGTAGATGTAACATAAAATGTAATTTGAATATACATATGTTCTTATTATGCTGTTAGTATTATAGTTTCATTTTACATTTTCTGAGGAAACGAAGAAGTGGTGCTATATAACGTATTTTCCAATTTAGAAGTGAGGAAATATTCCAGGGACCGTGTCCAATACGTGCACATATGTGTGAATATAGAGATGTCGAATGTTGGTAATTTTTAGGGCATTGAAAGAATACATGATCTGCATCGCCAAACTGACCACACTCACAGCAATCTGTACCGCGTTTTCCGATCTTAAATAAATAAGCCGGGGTGGGTGCTACGCCTAATTTCAGTTTTGTTGCCAGAGATATAGCCTCTTTATCTACATTTCCCACTGAAAACCATGGTGTTTTAGATGATCTAGGTAGATGGAAATAAGTATCGATATGATGAGTAATATGTTGTCGGACGTCCTGGATGTGTATTCCTGGTGATGGATTTGGGGGAGAATTATTGGCAGCTGCTTTGGCCAGTTTATCTACGTACTCATTACCTGTTATGTTGGAATGGCCAGGTATCCATATCATATGTGTCATGTTATGTCGTTGATCTAAAGAATCTAGTTCATGGAAACATAATATTTCCCACCAATCAAGAGAAGGTTTTATTTGGAATCTATTAAGAGTTTGTATAGCACTGTAGGAGTCGATACAGAGTAGGATTGTGGAATTATGTATATGGCGTAAAGAATATAGAGCTTGGACATCTTAATATACATGTATAAAACAAAGTCGGGTTTGTTCGAACACTTATAACTCGATAACGGCTGGACCGATTTTCATGGTTTTTAATTTGTTGTATTTGTCTCCGTCCCGAATAGTAGAGTAACTGTTAAAACATTGGAAAATCGACGAAAAAAATAGAAGAAAAAAACATTTCCCCATACAAAATGTTCATGGGTTTCGTAACTGTCAAACATTTAATGTTCATCCCGTCGATACGGTAAACTCTTCCCTCAAATTAAATAACGTATTTATATGAAGGTTTCGAATTGACAAGATATATCCACAATATTCGGACCATGGCGTATTTTAGATTTTAAATATTTATGGGTGCGTTCAGAAATTTATTTTGTGTAAACTAAGGAAAATATGGTTATCAAGCAGGGTTCCCAACTCGACGATAATTTGAATGTATGATAGTTTGATACCGGCGAAATATCATTTTCACTGGTTTGTCACACCAGCGAAATGAAACTAATTATAAATAGCGACACCACTTTTGCCCTCATGGTCTGTCTCCACCCCTCTAAGTCGGTCTGGGTGGCTCAGTTGGTTAGACGCTGGCCTACTAATCCCAAGGTCGCGGGTTCAAACCCGGCCCAGGCCGATGGTTTTTAAGTGTGCTTAAAAACGACAGCTCCACGTCAGTAGATTTACTAGCATGTAAAAGAACTCCTGCGGGACGAAATTCCGGCACACCGGCGACGCTGATGTGATCCTGGCAATTGACAGCGTCGTTAAATAATAAAATAATTTTAATTTTTTTTCCACCCCTCTAAGGCAACCATTTCATATCCTACTAATCCTTCTACCCTTTAACCTCTTGTTGCCAGTGTGCCCAGATCTGGTAATCTCATTGAAGAAGGCACTGTTCAGAAAATTGATGATCAATGGAGAAAACTCGGAATAAGTGATATTCCGTGTGAAGTAATGAACATGCCTGAACCTGACAGTTTCTGGAGTACTGTTAAACACATGTGTCACCTTGATGGAAATACTGATTTCAAAGAACTAGCGGAGTTCGCATTATTAGTGATTTTGTTGCCCCGCAGAAGCGCTTCTTGTGAAAGAGTTTTTTTCTAAATTGGGTTTAATAAAAACCAAAGTTAGAAACAGATTGGCATTAGACATGGTAAATGAACTTATTCTGTCGTCTCAGCTTATGAAAGAATTTGGTAGATCCGAAAATCTGCAAGTCGCCGAGAAGATGTGAAGGTTTATCTCAACAACAAATTTGTATAATGCTGCAACAGTTGAGGAATATGAACTTTCAGACGAATAGTGTGAGACACATAAGTACTAAAGTTGTAATACTGGTAGAGGTCATCAATCTTGTAAGTGGATATCATAAACATCAATACTATTACATTTTCATAAGTGTTATACTGATATTTTTATTGTTGTAGCATTTGGTTCATGATGTATGATAATTTTGAGTCCAAATCTATAATTTTGAGTGGCTGGTACGATAATTTTACTTTCAAATATTGGCAACCCTGATATCAAGCTACTTAAATATAGAACAAATGAACAAATGATTAAAAATCAGCAAGGTATTCCCGAACAACATTGATAACCACAAAAATAACAAATGCTTAAGCGAGCGAGCAATTTAGGCGGCTAAGAATAAATATGTGAATGACTTAAACGTTATAATTCAGAATCAAATCGTTGGTACTCTGCCTTCGTTCAAATCTATTGACTGTGTAACAAACGAAGATGAAGCCACTAATTATCCAACTGAATCTTTTAACTCCTTGGATGTGCCTGGTTTACCACCGCACAATTTACAACTCAAGGTGGGCTCGGTAGTCTTCATGCTTCGAAATCTAAACCAAACAAAACACTGCAATGGAACGCGCTTGGTGATGAGCAATATGATTCACGTGACGATACTCAAAGGAAAACTTGAAGATGAGTTAGTTCTCATTCCGGGGATTCCAACGATCCCAACGGATATGCCCTTTGAGTTTAAACGAATTCAGTTCCCGATTCGTCTTGTCTTCGTCATGACGATTAACTAATCACAAGGCCAATCCTTGACTGTTTGTGGTCTCAACTTAGAAAACCCATGTTTTTCTCATAGCATGCTCACGTGTCGGCAAATCATCCGCTTTATTTGTTCTTGCGCCTGATAAAAAGATGGATATCACAAGATGTTTCAATGAAGAGAGTTAAACCGAGTGCATCCCCTGCTGCACAGTATGTACATAGCATAGCGGATAGAAGAGATAGTGTGAGCTCTTCGGGAGTTACTATGGTTCGCTCGCAAGATGGCACTGGTGTCGCGGTCGCTTCACTTTAGTTCACGATTGCATGGTGAAAATGGGTTTCATATTATCAATTAGCATTTTAAATACCTAAAATCTTAAGCAGGAATATTGGAAATACTGTTTTGAAACATCGTCTTTCCTTGACACATAATATAGGATGCTATTTTACAATAAAGGGTATTATAATTAATGAAGAACAATGGGAAATATCTGCTTACATGATTTTACGCTGAAAAATTAAACCATAACGCAGATTATGTATGTTATGTATATAAAATATCGAAACTCACCGTGGAATTAGATGTTGGAGACCTTGGAGAGTTTGTGTTGATTTTGCTGACTTCGATGACGTCATTTCTCTACTGATTTCCTTGGTACGAAAAAAGAAGCGACACTTCATGTAATATAGTGTTAACTTTCCAACTATATCCAGTTTGTGTTCCACGCATCATCCTATTCCACTGGGTCCTAATATGATTTCGTCTATGTTATCTAAGCACTCGTAAAATATATCACCCCACAAACTCTCAGACGAGCACATTTTCTTCTCCAAAATAGCCTCGACTTGCAAAAGAATATTAACCACACATTCAGAGGGGTAGGTTCTTTTATTGTAGTGAAAGTGGAAGCTAATGTGTCAGAGGGTAGATCGGTGGACAGAGTAGAGGCACAGGTTTTACAACTAAGTTTTTCGAGCATCTTTTTTACTATATAACCCCCTAAGTTGTGTACTAAGCATCTTTTAGAAATATTGTCCTTATAGAGTTCGGGAACTTCACTTTCCCAGTCAAGTATTTTAGTTTTGTTCTTTATTTTGTTTCCAACAAAATCCAACACCTCACGGTTTTTTTATTTATTTTTTTTTATTTTTGCTCAGTTTGTTTTGTCAATATACGAATTTGATTCATAAAAGATGAATTTATTCTCACAATTAGCAGCATTTGACAGTGCCAGTTTTACAGGGACATACACAGCCTGTAGCATATGTAAATGTAAAAAGTCAACTGTGGAAGGATGGTCATCACAGCTTAAAGAACGCATAATTCCAAAGTGCCGTTCAAGGGGGTCTTGATTGAATTTTGCTGTTAAGACGTATGCAAATCCTCTATTCCATAAATACTCGGACACTTCCAAAGTACTTTTTAAGGTGACTCTAAGAGATTCCATTGTTCTAGTTGAGCAGAATGTGTTATTTTCAGACGTTATTATGCGAAAGAAATCTTTTAGTACTCTGTGAGATTGCGAATTTTTATAGAGTGCTTTAATTGGAACTGTGGAGTTTAATGCATCTACAAGATTATTTACATCTCTTGTGAATAGTTCAGTATTTTCGCTTCCCTTAAATTTTTTCAAAATTAATTTTCCTGAAGAAGTCAATGCCATTTGCAGTGCTGTTACTGAGCAATTGAAAACACTGTCTCACATTCATTTTTTGAAAAGCGGTGGGGTCTATGTGGGATGAGGTCAATTTCGGGCAAATTCTAAGACCAGCAAATTTAGGAGAAGTGTCAGCTTCATAAATATATCTATAAAAATTATATTGGATGCTTTTATTTCTGTATAAGACATCCACCTTATCATGAAAATAATTTCTCATGCATTTTATTATGTGGACGCAATCTGAAAAGGCCCATATTCTTCTTTTGTCATCAAGTGGGTGCTGTACATTTTCACATGTTGCTCCTATTCCTAAATTTTTCCATACTTTTTTGTTTGATTGACTTCCATCACTAGTGAAAGCAACAATTCTTGTCCCTGAGTTTTCTAACTGGATAATTACTTCTATAGGGAGCTTAGCTGGTGTATCACCGGGTGTAGCATTTTTACTTGCGTAAATCGCTACTGGTTGGCTCCAATTATGTAGTAAGGGAACAAACATAAAAACTAAAGCATGGTTAGGCATCGAATTTTTCTGATTGTCAGGAGTGTGTTCACCTAGATTCACGAATCCGTCCACTTTTAGTGAGCTAGCATTGAACCTAACTTCTTCCCTTAATTTGACTTTATCAAATATTACAACTCCAAGACGCTTGTTTTCATCTTCTTCTTGACTGAATGTAGTAGAAATCGCATTTAGAGCATTGCTATTTATACCATATGTGCACTTTATCCCTTTAGATAATTTCCTTAAATGGGCTTCAGAAGGCAGGGGCAGCAATTCATGTGTTAAGCAATGTCTATAACCTTTAGGGCTTTTAACTTTAAATAGCAAGCTTTCTAATAGAAATTCATTGGTGTAACGCATCCCCTTCGAGCTCTTCACATTTTTAAGCATTGTATCTAGAACCAGCTTTTGTTTTTTACTTAAATAATTTAAATTGCGTTTATGTTCGCAACAATTAGTAGCGAATTTCTTTTCTACTATATTTAATTTAGCCCTCTCTTTAGATAGCAGGATTTTAGTTCTAACTACATTTCTATTGAGGTTTCTAATTCTTTTCTTCAGTGTAGCAATTTCATTATTGACACTTGTGTTTGTGACCTTGGAGGAATTAGAACTGTTTTCTGTGAATTCCTCATTGTTGAAGGACGGCGCGTTTGAAATAAGAACTGGTTGACTGGATCCTGCATCTGGTAATTTACAGATTGTTGAATATTGCTTTTTCAGTAATTTTTTGTCTCTGTTTTGTGGAGATTTTCGGGATTTATGCACTGTAGTTAAGTACGTGGGTAAATTAGGAAATATACAGGGAATTGCCCTTGGCTTTAACCGCCATTTAATTCTAGGGATTTCAACTAGTTTTCCATGCACAACGAATGAACCAACTTTCACTCAAAAGTCCTCTGGAAAATGTTTGTCACAAATACTAGATTTAACAGATAATTTAGTGTCTTTCATATTTGTAAAACAGATTTTTATCTTTAGGAGGAGTAAAAAAATGTCTAGCTTCTGAGCAGTTTCTGTATCCTGAACGACACCCGGGTACAAAACAAGTTGGCATTTTTAATCAATTATTGATGTTGCTTGAAACTTACGTTTTGAAGAACACACACATTTATGCACAAACTTAGAAGCAATTTCACAAGTTATGTACCTAATTACTCACAACACACAACGCATACGTATAAAATTGTCTGCACTTCCGAATCACATACTAGGCAGTTCGGCCGCATTTTAAGGCGACTGCGATCGCCACGCCGCAGTTTCGGTCAGTTGCCACGGGACCACGGATCATGCAGTGAACTAGCGGGAGAGCTCACACTTTCTCTTCTATCCGCTATGTACATAGTTTAATTCAATCATGTCTTGCTGTCACGCGATTGATGTACCTAATTTATGTACTTTTTCTTTTTCATTTATTTTTGTGTTATCTTAAAAGTACTGAACTAAATATTTATTTTGTATCAATTGTATTACTTTTACAAAATCATAAATTAAATTCAGCCAATCTGTAACACGACAGTCATTGACTGTTAGGCGGTACGAAGTTCGACGGGTCAGCTAGTATCAAAAACAAAAGAGGTGCAGGTATTGAGGTGTACAAGATTGAAGGTTGCATTTAAAAAAATCTGATGTATTGCACTCACATGACTTTCTCTACTCTTGTACTAACCATTCTAACAAACTCTTATTCCTATATCTCCATGTTAAGATAAACATTCGTACAAATTATCTTACTGCTTATTTCCTTGTGGGTGCAAGGGAAATGTTAGAATACAGTAGACTTTGTACGACAGTCAAATCTTTTAAACCTTTGAGATTCCGTTCTCTTTGCACACTTAACATGCAAACCAAATAAACAATAATGTTCCATTTCACGAAAGTTTTAAGTTTCCCGAAACTCACACACATAACAAGGAATATCTCCGAAATGGCTCACCCTACAAGAAAATTTATTCAGACATAAATTGTGTATTCTAGCAAGATCTACATTTGTTGTATATTATGATTTGGTCTATCTCTAACGGTTTACCAACTATGTAAAAGTCGTCCAGAATAAATACGACTACAGGGACTATAACCAGAAAATTCAAGATATACATTTCATTTGTCATCAAAATATCTCAAACATATGACATTTTAATCAAAATCGTTAGAGCCATTTTCAAGAAAATCAAAATTTTCGAAAAATTTTCCATGTGAAGGGTAGTTTAGGGTGGGGCTATTTTCTTCAAACTCTTCGTGTCACATCCTTGAAAGACATTAAACTTAAATACCAACTTTTGTTTTTAACCGACTTTTCGTTTTTGAGCTATGCTGTCCACAGACTGACAGACTGACACAAACACACACACACAGACACACACACACGCACACACACACACACACACGGACCTTTTTCTAAAAATTCTTTTTTTGGATTCAGGGGGTCTCAAAACATATATTTCCGGTGAAATCTCGACATCGAATTTTTGGGTGGAATACAATACTTCTACTTACCAGAGAAAGTAAAAATGAATGGAGTGCTGGAAAGCTGGAGGAGAAATGTTTATTGACTTCAAATTAATCGACATATTCGTTGCAGAAATATCTTTATTATGCATTTGGTGTAGGCAAAAGGAAGCGGTGAAGCAATCGTTATGCCTTATGATGTCTCTAAAATTCAGAAACACTTTCCATGGTATAGCGTGAAACAGCACTTTAAAAAAGTCTGATGTGCTGCACTCACATGGCTTAATCTACTCTGTACTAACCATTCCTACAAACTCGTATTCCTGTATTTAGTGTTTTTTTTTTTTAAATAATTAACGTCCTCTAACATTGTGTCATATCGGACGAATGAAATGAAATGGGTGAAATGATGCTCAAATGAGCCCGAGGTCCATGGAGCTTTAAGTTACCCGACATTCGTCTTCTCAGGGTAAGGAAAACCTCGGAAAAAAAACCTTACCCGGATAACTTACCCTAAGCGAGATTCGAACTCGCGACCGCTTGAACGTGAGGCAGACACGATTTTAGTGTTATTTGAGATAAACCGTTGCAGAAATTATCTTATTGCTTATTTCCTTGTAGGTGCAAGGGGAATATGGAAATACAGTAGGCTTTGAGCGATAGTCAAATCTTTTAAAGCTTTCAAATTCCTTTCTCTTTGCGCTGGTAACATATAACAAAAGGGATAACATTTGACAGAAGTATAAGTTCTCCAAAACTTACACAAATAACCAGATGACCTTTGCATAATGGTAAACCGCAAGAGATCTTACTGTACAAAAAATGTAGATCTTGCTAAAACACAAAATTTCTGTCTAAATACTTTTGTATAGTGAACCATTTCAGAGATATTTCTCGTTATTTGTGTCAGTTTTGGAAAACACTTTCGTGAAATGGAACATTATTAGTCATTTTTATATGTTAACTGTGCAAAGAGAGCGGGATTTGAAAGCTTTAAAAGATTTGACTATCGCTCAAAGCCTATTGCATTCCCATATACTACTTGTCCTACAAGAAAATAAATAATAGAATTTTGCAAATGTTTATCTCAAGTAACACGAAGAAGCTATATGCATAAGAGTTTGTAAGAATGTTTAGTACAAGAGTAGAGAAAGTCATGGGACTGCAGCACATCAGATTTTTTTCTACACTGAAGATCGTAAATTCCAAAAGCAGATTGCGATTGATAGATGAAAACCTACGTGCTTTGTTGTAGGTGCGTCAGTGCTTGTGAATTAACGCTAGATGTATGCGAAACTGTAACGCCCCGGATAAAGTAAGGAATAAAGTAATGAAAAAAATCTTATGTGCTGCACTCACATGACTTTCTCTACTCTTGTACTAACCATTCTTACAAACTCTTATTCCTATATCTTCGTGTTAGTTGAGATAAACATTTGTACAAATTATCTTATTGCTTATTTCCTTGTAGGTGCAAGGGGAATATTAGAATACAGTAGGCTTTGTGCGATAGTCATATGCTTTAAAGCTTTGAGATTCCGTTCTGTTTGCACACTTAACATATAAAAAAATGAGCAACGATGTTCCACTTCACGAAAGCTTTAAGTTTTCCAAAACTCACACACATAACAAGGAATATCTCTGAAACGGTTCACCCTACAAGAAAATTTATTCAAACATAAAGTATGTGTTTTAGCAAGAGCTACATTTTTTGTAGAGAATGATTTGGTCTATCTCTAACGGTTTACCAGTTATGCAAAAGTCGTCCAGAGTAAATACCACTACAGGGGTTATAGCCAGGAAACTCAAGATACACATTTCATTTGTCATAAAAATATCTCAAACATATGACATTTTAATCAAAATCGTTAAAGGAATTTTCAAGAAAATAAAAAGTTTCGAAAAATTTTCCACGTAAAGGGTAGTTTAGGGTGGGGCTATTGGTTCAAAATCTTCGTGTGGCAGCCTTAAAAGACACTAAACTTAATTACCAACTTTGGTTTTTAAGCTACTTTTCGTTTTTGAGTTATGCTGCCCACAGACTAACGACAGACACATAAACACACGGACCTTTTTCTAAAAAGTTCTTTTTTTTTTTTTAATTCAGGGGGTCTCAAAATGTATATTTCCGGTGAAATATCGACATCGAATTTTTGGGTGGAATACAATACTCCCTTCTTACCAGTAGAGAAAGCAATACATGTAGAAACCCTTTTAGTCTGTATACATATATGTATTAAGCATGTGTAAATTTAAACGTGTGTTAGAGAAGTTCATTTACACTGCCACTGCAGCTATCAAACCCTCTCATTCTGTCCTTGCGTCATGTGCATTTCAGGTTGCGTTTCCTGACGTTAATTCGTGCAATCGCGGTGACCATTTTGCCGGTCTAGAATGTATAAAATTGCAATAGGGCAGGCATCGGCAAACATGTACTCAATGAAGGGTGAGTATGACGTCTCAACATGCAACCCGCAATACACATGACGTAATGTAGAACAGGGGATGGCATTGACCTTCGTTCAGTGTCAGTGCTGGACTCGCTCGCTACCGAGTACAATAAGGAATAGTACACATACTTGAATCCAGCTACGAGTGGTCTACGATACTTTAGATAGGCCTAGATATTTGAGCAATATATTTAAATTCACTTCTATTTGCAATGTACCATGAAAATCTAGTGATATATCACAAGTAGCCACTCTCAGGATAGCACGCAAATTAACATCTGTTAATCGCGATACAAGAGTTTTTTTGGATTCAGTTTCTTTCCTTCTACATATTTCTTAAATGCTTGAGATAATTCTGTCCCTGTTGTATGTTCCCTAAATGGAATGACTTCAAGCATATATTTTTGTATCGAGAGGTTGTTAGTGACTCCACGAGTGAAAATTACCAATTGTGCTGTGTCAACGTTGTCAGTGCTTTCATCCAACGCGAGAGAAACAGCTATAAATTCATGGACCTCAGTTTGTAGTCTTTTTTTGGCTATTTCTCCTATTTTATATATCCTTCTCTGTATGGTTCGTGGTCATAATGCAATATTACTAAAAATATCATATTGTTCAGGGCAAATTATGTTGGCAACTTTACTCTCACATTTTTAATGAAATCTCCATCACTAAAACACCTCAGTGACTGAGCAATCGCCAAAGCAACAGCATAGCTGGCGTGAAGTTGTTTATCAGTTGTAATATTTGAATTAATATTAGGTGTATTATCTGAATATTGCTCTTTGAGCTGTTGCAGTTGGTTCGTCCGATCTAGATCTGAAAAAAAAAAAAATTAAAAAATGAATAAAAGACATTACGTCAGTGTTATGCTACTTTAAATCGTGGTATAAATTTATGAATACATGCTTGTCTATAATTGTAAGGTGATCTTATGACATGTATCATAAGCCGCTTGATGTTCCATTGATGAGTGCCTTTTTGAACTTTAGAGCACAACAAGCACCTTGCGTTCCTTACAGGATGAGAGAAGAGATAATCAAAGTGATATTCTAGATATCAAATTTAATAGACCAGGAATAATTACATGCGCTCTAAAGGGCAGAAATTTATCTTTAAGTCTTAGTATTAAATTCCACTTTGACAGACATGTTTAGAAGTGCAGGTAAATACGATAGGACAGTCCGTCCGTGATCGGTGTGTATGCAGTGCCAGTTAAGGCTGTGAGGGAGGGAGGGGGAGACAGAATAAGCGCTGCCCCTGACACGTCATAGTTGCGAGGCCTCATTGAGTACATGTTTGCCGATGCCTGCAATAGGGGTAAAGTGTAGGTATGAGTCACCACAGAAATTTTATAGGTCATAGTATTATATGTGTAATATAGGTATTTGTGCAATGACTTATCTCGAATAATATGAGTTAGACGGAAAAATACAAAGTAAACGTTAGAGTGTAGAGAAATTCGTGTGACTGTAAGCCATAAGGCTTATTACACCGTAAAACAAACTTTTATACCCAGTATGAAAATCTGATTCTTTCATTAGTGCCAGTTGTATGCAGTGAATAAAAGAGTTTATCCTCTTGAAGAACTTATTTGCAAACATTGATTCTCTATGAAGCGCCACTTATTACATCACGTGACGTAATTAGCGCCATTTTAGCCATTTTGTTGCTACCGGTGTAATTTTCTTGTGAACATCTCATATCCGGCAGTTGCACGTTGCCATGGTTACGTTACTATGACGTCATCGAGCCCCGTCCCCAGCTGTGACGCTACTGTATCGCCTTCTCTGTCTTGTTGACGTCACATTGACGTCATTGATACTCCGCTAAATGACACAGAGGGAATGAAACGTGAAGTTCGGGGACGAGAGGATGCTATGGTATTTGATGGTCCCTGGCCACGTGGAAGTAATATCCGTTTGCTTTTTTATTCCCCGACGTTAAATATTATAACTAAAGGTTATAGCCTTGCCCCGCTGACATATATTCCTCCGCATTGCGTTACCTTTGCCTTTCCTATGATTTGCTAATGTGCACCTTCGAATGATGTCAAACAAGCCCAGGGTTCCATATATGCCCTGCCTACTGTTTTATAGGGCGTTTTACCAACCTTCTCAGCCGGGGGTAGTGTTTAACGCCCACTTTTACTACTACGGCACCGCAGGCGGTGACATTAATGATATATGTAATGAAGATGGAGCACCGATGGAATGAGATGGCGGGGGAAACCGGAGAACCCGGAAGAAATCCGTCCACCACGACTTCTCAGTCGGCGCGTGTATATGGAACCCTAGGACTAAATTTTCAGATGAAAATGACATTTTCCAAATTTTAATAATATCATATAAATATTCTATAAACATCCATATTTTGCCCAAACATGTTTTCCTACCCGCTATTTTTACTTTTCTCTACTGGTAAGCAGGGGAAGTATTGTATTCAACCCAAAACTTCGATGTCGAGATTTCACCGAAAATATATGTTTTGAGGACCCCTGAATCCAGAAAAAAAAACATTTTTAGAAAAAGGTCCGTGTGTGTCGATCTCTGGACAGCATAACTCAAAAACGAAAAGTCGGTTAAAAGCGAAGTTGGTATTTAAGTTTAATGTCATTCAAGGATGCCACACGAAGATTTTGAAGAAAATAGCCCACCCCTAAACTACCCTTAACATGGAAAAATTTTTTGAAAATTTTGATTTTCTTGAAAATGGTACTAACGATTTTGATTAAAATGCCATATGTTTGAGATATTTTGATGACAATGAAGTGTATATCTTGAATTTTCTGGCTATAGCCCCTGTAGTCGTATTTACTCTGGACGACTTTTGCATAACTGGTAAACCGTTAGAGATAGACCAAATCATACTATACAAAAGATGTAGATCTTGCTAAAATATGTTCGAATGAATTTTCCTTTAGGGTGAACCATTTCGGAGATATTCCTTGCTATGTGTGGTGAGTTTCTGAAAACTTAATATTTCCGTGAAGTGGAACATCGTTGTTCATATTTATATATGTTAAATGTGCAAAGAGAACGGAATCTCAAAGCTTTAAAAAGATTTGACTATCGCTCAAAGGCTACTGTATTCTAATATTCCCCTTGCACCTACAAAGGAAATAAGCAATAAGATAATTTGTACAAATGTGTATCTCAACTAACACGAAGGTGATTGAGTGAATGTGTAGAGTTTAACGGTCCGTCGATAACGAGCTCGTTTGGGCCAACACGAAGAAGGTGTAGGAATAAGAGTTTGAAAGAATGGTTAGTGCGAGAGCAGAGAAAGTCATGTGAGTGCAAGACATCAGATTTTTAAAAGTCCAGCTGCATGTTTAAGTCACCCCTGCGCTTCATTTTAACCACATTGGGGTGCACCCAATGGTACTTCTTAATTTCTCTACTACGTGGTAGTAAGGCCTCCTGAATCCCCCCCAAAAAACGTTTTTTTTTTTTCGAAAAAGGTATGTGTGTATGTGTCTGTCTCTTGTCTGTGAACAGCACAACCCCAAAAGTTGGTATTTAAGTTTAATAACTTTAAAGATGCTAGACGAAGGTTTTTAAGAAAATGCCTCCACCCTAAACTACCCCTTACATGGAAAATTTTTCGAAAATTTGATTTTCTTGAAAATGGCTCCAAGGATTTTGATTAAAATTCCGTGTGTTTAAGATATTTTTATAACAAATGAATTACATTTTTGAATGTTCTGGCTATAGCCTATGTAATCTTGTTTATTCTGGATGACTTTTGCATAACTGGTAAACCCTAAGAGATAGGCCAAATCTTACTATATAAAATGTAGATCTTGTTAAAAAACAGAATTTATGTCCAAATAAATTTTTTTGTAGAGTGAACCATTTCGAAGATATTGCTTGTTATTTGTGTGAGTTTTGGAGAACTCATACTTCTGTGAAATAAAACATCTTTATTAATTTTTTATATGTTAACTGTGCAAAGAGAGTGGAATCTCAAAGCTTTAAAAGATTTGACTATCGCACAAGGCCTACTGTATTCTAATATTGACAGACATAAGCTTATTAAATAAATATGTGGATCTCATTAAAACACACAATGCGCGTCAAATAGTTCTTTTCTCTTTTGAGTGAAGCATTTCCGATATATTCTTTCTTATTCGTTTGAATTTGCCAATATTTATAAATTTTTTTCAAATAGCAATATGCCTAAGAGGTGAAATCGGACTAAAAAGTTCAATGATTTGAGCCACGGATCTTCTGCTTATCGAGCGGCTGCTTTAACCACTAAGCTACCATGGCCAACTTGCCAGTAGGACATTAAATTGCTCAGCTGATTCGTACTTTTTCCCGGTTAGACCACAAGGGAATCTCACACTAGAATTATTGTTTAACGACGCTGTCAATTGCCAGGATCACATTAGCGTCGCCGGTGTTCCGGAAATTTGTCCCGCAGGAGTTCTTTTACATGCCAGTAAATCCACTGACATGGAGCTGTCGTTTTTAAGCACACTTAAAAAGCATCGGTCTGGGCCGGATTTGAACCCGCGACCTTGGGATCAGTAGGCCAGCATCTAACCAACTGAACCACCCAGACCGTCAGGGAATCTCATATCAGATATTTATACCCCAGAGGGCGACTTACAAATTGTAAGTACTTTATATGCCGGGTTTAAGTAACCTTTAGACGGTAATTGAATTTTTCAGGCCTGATTCTACCTCTTAAACATTGCCTACACACAGCTTATATGTTAAAAAAAGACCAGCAGTAAGTTTTTTGGCACAAATAAGCAATATGTAATTTAATTATCTTCGAAATGTTTTTGAAGACACTAATGTTCGTAGGTTAAGCTGCCCTTTATATATCCTATCTCAGTTTTGAGAAGATTCAAAGTTCAAAGCTTCCGGTTTCTGAAGGAATTTAGTAAAATATGATCAAAGAACGTAAACAGCGCGATCAATATGAGGTAACGCCCGATAGGTATGCAACACACCTAGCGTACAGGTAATGCGGGTAAGTTCTCAACGGACAATTCTAATAGGAAAACTACCATAGTCTCCACCAGGAATACCCAATCTTCTCTCTTTAGAGAACCTTACTCAGTGAGCAGCTATCCCCACTCCTCTCCTTCAGTCAGAGGCGCAGACAGTCAGTATCCAGTGACGGACACAAACGGCGATTCCAGTGCTATTTTAAGTCATACATTGAATTTCTTCTGCGAATGTCCTCAGCTATTCATTCAGGATAAACTTTGCATAAATGGGTAAACAGTATGAGTAAGGTTAAAGTTTACTAAACAAAAAATATGGAAGTGGTTAAAACACAATTTATGTCAAATACTTCGTTTTTTCTTTAAAGTGAACTATTTCCGAGATATTCTTTCTTTATTTGTTTGAATTTGACAATACTTACACTTTTTACTTTTCGCTATTGGTAGTAGAGGAAGTATTGTATTCCGCCCAAAAATTCGATGTCGAGATCTCACCAGAAATATATGTTTTCAGACCCTCTGAATCCAAAAAAAAGCATTTTTAGAAAAATGACAGTGCGCACGCGCGTCTGTGTACAGCATAACTCAAAAACGAAAAGTCGGTTAAAACCCAAAGTTGGTATTTAAGTTCAGTGTCTTTCAAGGATACGACACAAGATTTTGAAGAAAATGGCCCCACCCTAAACTACCCTTTACATGGAAAATTTGTCAAACATTTTGATTTTCTTTAAGTGGCTCTAACTTAAGATAAACATTTGTACATAATTATCTTATTGGTTATTTCCTTGTAGGGGCACGGAGAATATTACAATACAATAGACTTTGTGCGATAGTCAAATCTTTTAAACCTTTGAGATTTTGTTCTCTTTGCACACTTAAACATAAAAAAAAAAGAAAAAAAAAGAACAAAGATGTTCCATTTCACAAAAGTTACGTTTTCCGAAACTCATACAAATAACAAGGAATATCTCTGAAATGGTTTCAACCTACAAGAAAATTTATTCGAACATAAATTGTGTATTTTAGCAAGATCTACATTTTTGTATAGTATGATTTTGTCTACCTCTAACGGTTTACCAGTTATGCAAAAGTAAATACGACTACAGGAGCTATAGCCAGAAAATTCCAAATATACACTTCATTTATCATAGAAATATCTCAAACATATGACATTTTAATGAAAATCGTTAGAGCCATTTTGAAGTCAATCAAAATTTTCCATGAAAAGCGTAGTTTAGGGTGGGGCTATTTTCTCCAAAATCTTCGTGCCGCATCTTGAAAAGACATTAAACTTAAATACCAACTTTGGTTTTTAACCAACTTTTCGTTTTTGAGTTATGCTGTCCACAGACACAGAGGTTGACACACAGACACTCACACACAGACTTTTTTCTAAAAATGTTTTTTTTTTTTTTTTTTTTTTCTTGGATTCAGCGGATCTCAAAGATATATTTCCGGTGAAATCTAGACATGGAATTTTTGGAATACAATACATCCCCCTACTTACCAGTAGAGAAAGTAAGAAGGAGTTTAAACACATTTAATTGTAGATTTAATGTTTAACCTTGGAAGTCCAATATATTCCTTGCTTAATTTAATGTGTAACAAAGGGAATTCTTTTTTGTAAGGCCAATGACCCCAGACAAGCCCAACAAGGCAGACATTAACGTGTAAACACGTGGAAGCAAAGCGGGTGGTCTATCCAGCGATACCCAACCTTCGCTCTTATGAGCTAATGACGTCACGCTGTTGCTTCACCCCAACCCCTTCATTTATGTTTGTGACAGTAAAAGAAACATTTCCTCTCCACGCAGTCAGCGACGACTGTCGCAATGTCAACCACATGTCCAGTTTAACATAATGAATGGGAGGACAATTTTTCTTTTTCTTTCTTTCTTTTCTTTCTTTCTTTCTTTTCTTCTCTTTCTTTCTTTCTTTCTTTCTTTCTTTCTTTCTTTCTTTCTTTCTTTCTTTTCTTTCTTTCTTTCTTTCTTTCTTTCTTTCTTTCTTTCTTTCTTTCTTTTCTTTCTTTCTTTCTTTCTTTCTTTCTTTCATTCTTCTTTCTTTCTTTCTTTCTTTCTTTCTTTCCTTTCTTTCTTTCTTTCTTTCTTTCTTTTCTTTCTTTCTTTCTTTCTTTCTTTCTTTCTTTCTTTCTTTCTTTCTTTCTTTCTTTCTTTCTTTCTTTCTTTCTTTCTTCTTTCTTTCTTTCCTTTCTTTCTTCTTTCTTTCTTTCTTTCTTTTCTTTCTTTCTTTCTTTCTTTCTTTCTTTCTTCTTCTTTCTTTCTTTTCTTTCTTTCTTTCTTTTCTTTTCTTCTTTCTTTCTTTCTTTCTTTCTTTCTTTCTTTCTTTCTTTCTTTCTTTCTTTCTTTCTTTCTTTCTTTCTTTCTTTCTTTCTTTTTCTTCTTTCTTTTTCTTTCTTTCTTTCTTTCTTTCTTTCTTTCTTTCTTTCTTTCTTTCTTTCTTTCTTTCTTTCTCTTTCTTTCTTTCTTTCTTTCTTCTTCTTTCTTTCTTTCTTCTTTTCTTTCTTTCTTTCTTTCTTTCTTTCTTTCTTTCTTTCTTCTTCTTTCTTTCTTTCTTTCTTCCTTTCCTTCTTCCTTCTTCTCTCTCTCGTTCTTTCTTTTTCTCTCTCTCTTTTCTCTTATTTCTCTAATGTCTTACTTGCAAACATCACCTATCTTGGGATAGCTGATTTAATATGAAACCAGACCTGATAAATACCATCATGCTGATTATGTAAAAAAGTTCTGCCATTTTTTACCATAAATGCCTGTTAGCAAAATAGAACAATTCTGAAGGATTGTATGGCCCCTTTGAGTCCAAATTTGAGACCTGAAAACAATACAGGGGAAATCGGGCATTTTAATAACCCATTTAATGTTTGTTGTCTGCAATGCTCTGAAATTAAACGTTTTCCAGGTTACGAACATTTGCTGGTAAGTTAATGTCAATATTTGGTTCAGCAAGTGTTCTCAAGAAATGAATCAAATAAAAAGTTTGTATCATAGAAGAATAATACAAAATCATGTGGTCCATCTTTTAAGACTGTTGTTCATCCTTAGAGCCAAACATTAATGGACTGTTAAAAGTAAACAGTGCCAAAAAGTCATTAACAAAATAAGGCTTTCAGGAGGTTTTTAAACGTTATTTACGTGAATTAACTGAAGTCAACCGCTATAGTTAAAAGCAACGTTTTGGTGAGGTTTGTGGCTGCTGTTAGTAATCATAGCTGTGCGAACAGTGGGTGTCGGCAAATCCGCCTTCCCCTCGCACGATTAATTTGGGCCCATCTGGTCTATACGCACAAGCGTTGCAACGCTGTTACAACCTTGGAGAAAAACATCAGGTGGTAAACTTATGTGAGGTGTTTGTGATAAAACTGTTAGACGAAGAAAATAAAACAACACACATCAATTTTTTTGTGGTTTTAACGTCGAGTTTTACTGCTAGGCACTGCAGGCGGTAACACATATAAACTACACAAGATGTCAGCAGTAGCACTTATACAGAAGGGTTGTGATAGCAGTAATATTCTCAGGGGATTCTACAATTCACCACAAATAATACAATTTGAGTATCCATCTACTTCAGCGATGTCCAACGTTTGCGAAAGAGGGGAAGTTGAATTTACCTCCTGCCTTAGGCGGACTGTGCCACACTTTAACTCCCAGCCGTGCGTTGTGTTGCAGTGGCTGTTTGGTTACACGTACATTACGTTTGATTTACGAAAGCACTTTCAAATCTTGTGTGATAACCATGTGTTCATTAGTGACTTGTTTGGTACTGCTTACGTATAACAAGTCTATCAATATTTGACGGCAGCATAGCATTAGAAGATACACCAAGTGATCGTCGCGTAACGTATTGCGATACGAACTTTAAATATACTTCCATTCTCTTTGCAAGACCAAGAGATAAAGAAAACGAATAACATACAAAGAGAACAGTATAAGTATTGGCAAACTCAAACAAATAATGAAGAATATCGGAAAGTGGTTCACTTAAAGGAAAAGAAAAGCATTTCACGTAAACTGTATGTTTTAACGAGATCCATATTTTATATTTAGAAATATTTTGTCTGTCTCTTTCTGTTTACCATTTATACAAACGTCATGCAAAATAAAGGGGTCTTCTGAGGACATTCGAGGCATGAGAAACTGCCATGGAATCGCGTGTTTGTGTCCGTCACTGGATACTGACTATACGCCACAGGCACTACCTGACCTAACCTTCCACCCCAAAATACTCTTTAAATACGACATTTCTCGAAAATTTTGATTTTTTCAAAAATTAGCTAGCGAGTTTGATTAAAATACCATACATTTAACATATTTTTATGCTAAATGAAAGTATATCTTGAATTTTCTGGGCTTGTCCTCAGAAGGCCCCTTCATTCTGGATGACTTTTTCATAGCTGTAAGCCATAAGATATAGACAAAATCTTACTACACAAAAATGTAGATTACGCTAAATACACGTTTATCTCACACATGCTTATCACACTTTTTTATGGAGTGAACCACTTCCAAGATATTCCTTGTCATCTGTTTGAATTATCGAATACTTATACTTTTCTCAAATACTTACAATCTCTTGTCATCAAAGAGAACCGAATTTTAAAGCCATCACAAAACGACCAGATCTTGAAAGATTTGACTATCACTTAAATCTCACTGTACTCCCATACTCTCCTTGCATATACAACAAAATTAGCAATAAAATAATATCTGCAAATGTTTATTTCGGTTAACAGGAAGTACTCGTAGCTGGAGGAATAATTTGTTGAACAGCATGTACATTATATTAAACACTGATATATTCAGTATGGATTTTAGTAAGTTCGCCATCTCCTGTAACAATTTATGAACCATAGTAAATTGACTAAATTGTTATATGTTGTGACGCTGACCGCGCGGCGCACATCAAAGGACGGCTAGGATAGAGCTACCTCACACCATTTTCCGGGCCGGCGAGCAAATAAAGGCACTCTATCAAGCTGCTCCACATCACTCACTGCGAGCAAACACGTGACAATAATTAGAGTAGAGAACCCAAAGGGATTTCTAGATTGTTAGTGTATCTTCTGGTTGCCGGCGAGTTCGAGATAATTCTGACTACGTCATGGTCGGTATAAAAGCTTGCGGTCCGTGCGGTCAGTTTTTACTTTCTCTAATACGTAAGTAGAGGAAGTATTGTATTCCACCGAAAAATTCGATGTTGAGATTTCAGTCGAAATGTTTTGAGGTCCCCTGAATAAAAAAAACTATTTAGAAAAAGGTGTCTGTGTGTGTGTGTGTGTGTGTGTGTGTGTGTGTGTGCGCGTGTGTGTGCGTGCGTGTATGTGTGTTGGTATTTAAGTTTAAGTTTAATGTCCTTCAAGGGTGTGACACGAAAACTTTGAAGAAAATTCCTCCACCCTAAACTTCCCTCTACATGAAACATTTTTCGAAAACTGATTTTCTTGAAAATGGCTCTAACGATTTTGATTAAAATGTCATATGTTTGAGATATTTTTATGGAAAATGAAAGTATATCTTCAATTTTCTGTCTATAGCCCATGTAGTCCTTGATGATCTTTGAATAACTGGTAAAACGTAAGAGATAGACCGAATCTTACTGTACAAAAAATATAGATCTTGCTAAAACACACAATTTACGTCTAAATAACCGTTGTATGAGTTTGTATGAGTTTTGTATTATGAGTATTTGTATGAATTTGTATGACTTTTGGAGAACTTGTTCTTTTGTCAGATGGAACATCGTTATTCATTTTTTATATGTTAACCGTGCAAAGAGAACGGAATTTGAAAGCTTTAAAAGATTTGGCTATGACTCAAAGCCTGCTATATTCTAATATTTCACTTGTACCTACAGGGAAGTAAACAATAAGATAATTTGTACAAATGTTTATCTCATCTAACGCCAAGAAGATACAGGAATAAGAGTTTGTAAGAATGGTTAGTATAAGAGTAGAGAAAGTCATGAGATATTATATTTAGTACAAAGAATATTTTATTTGGTTAATAAATAAACTTAAGGAGTAAATTATAATTCATAAACATACACAAAATACTTAAAATGTTGTATTTTAGTTAATATTTGCCATTTGCTCTCTTTGATGCAATATTTATATCCGTTTCCCTTTCTTTTTCATGGTTTAGTCATTATGATGCTTGTTTGTTTAATGTTTTATCTACACTGGTAACATTTTACCTATTTAACTTTCCCCTCTAATCCTTTGCATCTCTATCCCAAAACCTCTCAACCGCTTATTAAGGTGGTTTCCATTTACCATCTTGTGATACTCGTATCTCTTCCTTTTTGTGCTATTAACTTTATTTTATTTATGGTCGTCAGTTGCACTTCATCAGCTAAAAAGCGCTGACCTATGATTTTGTATAACCTTTGAAATTCACCCCGTACTGCAGCATGTGCCGCGGGTGCGGTTTGTTTGATGTACTTGCCACCCACGTCCATTACGTGGGCGAAACAGTTTTCCCAAATTGTAACACGCTCGTCCCAGCGTGACGCAGTACCACGTGACACAACTGGACGATTGGAAACTCACATAGTATCTACGAGGTCAACACTAAAACTGTTGAGAAAATCAAACAAGGAAATAGCTTTAAAAATCTTGTGTTGCACTCACATCACTTTCTCTATTCTTTCACAAACTATGCTTACAAACTGCGAAAGAGGGAAGGTTGGATTTACCTCCTTCCACTTTATGTGGATTGTGCCATTTTTGTCACTCAACTATGTTGCATTGGCGGTTTGGTTACATGTACGTTACGTTTGATTTACGAAAGCACTTTCAAATCTTATGCGATAAACATCTGTTCAATATGATTTCTTTGGTACTGCTTACATTTAAGAAGTTTATCAATATTTAGTGACAAAGTCGATGTGCATTAGAAGATACACCAAGTGATCGTCGCGTAACCTATTGCGATACAGACTTTTAATGTAGTTCAATAATGTAGAACACCTGAAAGGGCGTGTTGATAAAATACCACAAGAAAGATTTCCGAAATTATTAATAAACTATTGACCTCTAGGAAGAAGAAATGTTGGATAAATCACACCGAAGATGGACTGAAAAATTTTAGCTTTTATGAAACCGGAACAAGCTTACAAAACCTCAATCCTTGATTGATGATGATGATGATGATAATAATAATAATAATAATAATAATAATAATTGCAATAGTAGTACTAATAATAATTATAATACTAATTAATAATAACAACAATAATAATAACATTTTAACAATAATGATGATGGTAATAATAATAATAATAATAATAATAATAATAATAATAATAATAATAATAATAATAATAATAATAATAATAATAGTAATAATAACGATAATGATGATAATAATGATGATGATAATGATAGTAATAATAATAACAATAAATAATAATAGCAATAATAATAATAATAATGATAATGATGATGATGATGATGATGATGATGATGATGATGATGATGATGATGATAAACGCTACTCAACACGATTTTTGTCTTAGGAGTATGAGTAGCTCTATTTAGTGCAGTTTTTCATCGTGTTTTCAAATATATATTCTAAATTTCTCCAGCACCCACAGTTTCTTTTTTATTTAAATTTCAGTTTCTATTTTAAATAAACGGTTTAGTCGTTCAGTTTCAACGTTTTAAATTTAAAGTATTTTTATCTCATTAGTGCAATAGCAGTCTTTCACCGTGTTTTTAAATATGCATTCGGAATTTCTCCATCTCTCATAGTTTCTTTTTTATTTCAATTTCAATTTTTTTAAACTAAACGCTTTTCGTGTATTTGTTGCAAAATCAAAGCTCCTGAGCATTGTAAATATTATGGAACCAAATGAGGCAACTCAAATGGCACCACTGCTATTCATGTGCATGTTTAGGTATGTACAGCTATGTACAAATGCAGTCTGAAGTGCTTGCTTCCCGGCTAAAAGGATAGAATCTTCTTCAGAAGAGTACAAAGATATGTACTTAACGTAATCGCCATTCTCAATTAGCAAGTGCTATACAAGAGTGAACTAAACCTGTAATAAAGCAAGTAGGATTGACCAGAGAGCATCAAAATTGCTTAGGAAAGATGAAAGAAACGTTATTCTAGAATTTACAACAGTTATGTTTTATAACAATGTTTTTGTGACATCACAAACTTCATGAACCTCATGAACAATATGGTATGTTAACTCTGGCATAACACTGACCAATTTAAAGACTATTACTTTCTCTTCTGGTAAGTAGAAGGAACTATTGTATTCCATCCAAAAATTCCATGATGATATTTTACCGAAAATATATGTTTTGAGACCCCCTGAACCCAAAAAGAAGCATTTTTACTTTCTCCACTGGTAAGTAGGGAAAGTATTGTATTCCACCCAAAAATTCGATGTCGAGATTTCACTGGAAATATATGTTTTGAGACCCCTGAATTCAAAAAGAGCATTTTTAGAAAAAGGGCCGTGTGTGTGTGTCTGTGGGCAGCATAAGTCAAAAACGAAAAGTCGGTTAAAAACCAAAGTTGGTATTTTAGTTCAACGTCTTTCAAGGCTGCGACACGAAGATTTTGAAGCTACCCTTTACACGGAAAACTTTTCGAAAATGTTGATTTTCTTGAAAATGGCTCTAACGATTTTGATATGTTTGCGATATTTTTGATAAATGAAATGTATATCTTCAATTTTCTGGCCATAGCCCATGAAGTAATTTTTACTCTAGATGACTTCTGCAGAACTGGTAAACCGTAAGAGATAGACCAAATCCTACTACACAAAAATGAAGATCTTGCTAAAACACACAATTTGTGCGCAAATAAATTTTTGTAGAGTGAACCATTTCGGAGATATTCTTTGTTATTTGTGTGAGTTTTGGAGAACTTATACTTCTGTCAAATGGGACATCGTTATTCATTTTTATATGTGCAAAGAGAATGGAATTTGAAAGCTTTAAAAGATTTGACTATCGCTCAACGCCTACTGTATTCCCATATTCCCCTTGTATCTACAAGAAAATAAACAATAAGATAGTTTATGCAAACGTTTATCTCAACTAACACGAAGAACATATAGGAATAAGAGTTTGTATGAGTGTTTAGTACAGGAGTAGAGAAAGTCACGTGGTTATTTTTTTGTTTCTCAGTGTAATTTAATAATACCCTCTAATCCCTATAGGGCAACGACCTTTCCTAAGAGGAGAGTAGCTGGGGCTTAATTAAAGCAGCTAGGTATAAGTAGCATGCTTCGGTTAGAACAACCCTAGGAAATAGCCAATTTACGGGAGAGCAGAACCCGAATGTAGGCGTCGCTGCATCACTAGCGACTCCTACACGATTCTCATGGAAACCTCCTGTTTACAACGTGGGTGTTCATTCAATACGACGTGTTAGTTAACTGCAAATGCCGCAAACATTTTAACAAACATGGGCCCACGCTAGTGTGAAAAAAAAAAAATGTCATGTGTGCACTCAGATGACTTTCTCCACTATTGTACAAACTATTTTTAGAGATGCCTATTTTTTATCTACTTCCTGTTTTGGGGAGGTTGTAAGCTCTGTGCTTGCAATGTTAATTTTTAAGAGAAACAATTCACTCTGGAAGTATGAAATGTTGTACACGTATGAATCAATGCTACTGACAATGCTACTGACTTTTTATATAACATTTAACTAATATATTTTTTTATTTATATCCGTCCTTGGACAGTTAAATTTATTTTAAAGACACTTCTGGCAAGTTTTTGGAGGTTAAAAGGCTATATTATGATAAAATAGGGGTTAAAATAGCAAAATTGGTGAAAAATACAGAATTGATATTTTTGATTCAAACCAGCGGCGCCGTGGCCAAGCGGTTAGCGCGCTCGCCTACCACCTAGGTGGCCCGGGTTCGATCCCAGGGACCCGCATGTGGTATTCGTGGCGGACGAAGCGGCGTCAGGGCGGGTTTTCTCCGGGTGCTCCGGTTTCCCCCGCCACTCATTCCCCCGTTTGCTCCATTATCACCTTTTCAATCATCGATTTCGCCTGCATTTCATATCATCTTCCTCACTCTCATAGTTGGTGCTTGACTGACCACCCGCTTCCAGGTCTTCACTCTGTCTCGGTCCAGAAGTCCCTCTGCTCTCCGACAGGCGTCTGGCCCTAGGCACTGGCTTGTAAGTCTTAGGGGGTGTAAGTCCTACATAAGGGGACGGTAATCTGAAGAAGAAGAAAAAGAAGAAGAAGAAGACCAGCTTACAACCTCCCCTGAAAAAGAATTGTACATTTATACAAATGCTTTTATTACATACTAGTTGAAATACCAGCCGTTGTCCGTGGTTTTACGATTTACCCCTACAACATTTAGGCTTAGGTTGCACTTGTCCAACAAAGGCTGTTGTTTCTTCGGAGATAATTAAAAAAAATATTACTTAATACGATTAAACAAAGAGTTAATTAAACACTTAGGATACTAAGAAGAACAATAAATTAAGTAAATAAAAGCTCAGGGAAGACACAATGCAAAAGTGCAGTCAAGCAACCACAAATTCTACAAGAAGTAAACAGAGTAGCGAAAGTCGTGTGAATGTAGTACGTTCCATTTCTGTTTGACATAAACAGTATGAATTGTTTCTGAAGGGCAAGTAGAGAAAGACATATGAATGTGTTGCGTTAGAGAAAAGCGAGTAGAGAAAATGATGTGAATGTAATCCGTTGCGTTTCTGTTTCGACAATATAGACAAATGTATGAACTGTTTGTAGAAGAGTCAGAAGAGAAATACATGTGATTGTGTTACGTAAAAGGAAGTGAATTAAGAAAACCATGTGAATGTAATCCGTTGCATTTGTATTTCAATCACGTAGAAAATTGTTTGAATTGTGTGTACAAAACCGAGTAAAGAAGAGCATTTGAATATGTTGCATAAAAGAAAAATAGAGAAAACCTGTGAATGTAATACGATGCATTTCTATTTTAGATATATAGAAACTTATATGTACTGTTTGTAGAAGTGGGAGGAAAGAAATGCGGTTGTATTTCGTAAAAGAAAAGTGAATAGCGTAAACCGTGTGAATGCACGTTGCATTTCTATCTCGACAATACAACCACCTGAATATAATACTTTATATAATAAAATGGATAGCTTAAAAGCCTTCTCTATAAAAAAACATTTAAATTTGCCAATTTTCGTCGCATTCAAATGAATACTGTAGCCGCTCATTAGGGACAAACATTCATTTTTATATACAGGATGTCCCAAAATTAGACCAACAAACTTTGGGAGCTGATAGATGACATTATTTTAAACACTTTTTATTAAATAAAGTTTTTTGCTGTGGTGCTTCGTTTAAGTGCTAGACGAGTTAATGTCATAGATTACTGCCTCCCACCCAGTTTAAGTATTTACGGCAAAATCAACAATGCAAATTAGTATTTCATTTATCTTAGTAAGCCACACAATCTTAATCCGAGAAACAAACACAGAACACAAAGCACAAACATCTCATTGTTTACAGTTTATCAAATCTTTACTGTTCAAAGTAAATGTTGGAACGCACGCCCATTGCGATTAACACAAAGAGTGCATCGGCGTGCCCTATTCTGCCGTACTCTCGCAAAGACACCAGCCATTTCTCTGGTTTAAAAGTTGTCGATCTAATTTTCAATAGTAAAGCTGTGATTATCTGTAAACAATGAGATGTTTGTGTTTTGTTTATGTGTTCTATGTTTGCTTCTTGGATTAAGATTGTGTGCCTTACTAAGATAAATGCAATACTAATTTACATTATTGATTTTGCTGTAAATACTTAAACTGGGTGGATTACAGTAATCTATGACATTAACTCGTCTAGCGCTTAAACGAAGCACCACAACAAAAAACTTTCCTTAACAAAAATTGTTTAAAATAATGTCATCTATCAGCTTTCAAAGTTTGTCGGTCTAATTTTAGGACACCTCGTATACCGGGTGGAAGGTACTGCTTCGGCCATACGTTAAGCAGGGATTCTATATGATACGTGTAGCAAATATGTCCAATACAATTATTATTGTCAATAAAGAACTGTTTCCTCGAACAAAAAAAAAAAAAATTGTATCAAATATTTGGAGCCATCTAGCTTCTTGACAAATGGATACACGAGGGCGAATCAAAAAGTAAGTTGCACTTTTAAGTTATGGCCATTAAATCACGTACATACACATAGGCAACACAGCTATGCCAACATACAATGTACTCGTAAGTTCACTTTTCCACATAGTCCCCAAGAGACTGTAAACATTTTTCGGATCGGGCAACCAACTTTTCGATTCCGGATGTGTAGAGATCACCTCCAGGTTGTGTAACCACCACAGCTGCTTGCACCTCCTCCTCATGGTCGTCCACCAAGGTCCTTTTTCCTCTTACTAAACACATAGTAATCGCATGGTGCTAAGTCTGAACTGTATGGGGGATGTTGTCTTACCTCCCACTTGCAGTTCCGACGTTTGGTGGGGCGTGTGAGGTGTTGCGGTCAAAAATTGCATGCCCACAATAAAGAGCAGTGATTTTACAATGAATGTCCATGTAACTGAGCTGTTTAGCACACAGAAATCTGATTGTTGCACGTACCTCCAATTTGGAGTGAATATCCAGTTGGCATGTCATTGACCCAGGCCTGCTCTGCTCACACAGCACGACGGGATACCACACCACCCTACCTATCGGATGTGCCAGCAGTTACTGTAGCTTTCTACACATTGGCCACCATCACAGCGTGTTCTTGTGGCGAGCAAGTGTAACTTACTTTTTGATTCACCCTCGTATATTGTTTGTTATTTCACTAAGTGTCGCACAAACAACAATGCTATAACGCATTTTTACGTTAATTGGAATGAGTTTAGTCACAATTTAATGTTAAACTTTTGATGCAACGTTTAATTTGTAAAAGATTTTTGGCAACACCACGTTAACATTAAATTGTGATCAAATTCATTCGGATTAAGGTAGAAATGCATTACTGTATTGTTTACACAGTGTTTGTACAACAGTTAGAGAAATAATAAACCATTAATGTCCATTCACCAAGAAGCTAGATGGCTGCAAATATTTGACACAAGTAATTTTTTTCGACGAAACGTTTCTTTATTGACAATAATTGTATTGGACATATTTGTTACACTCATCGTGTAGAATCCCTGGTTAAGGTATGGCCAAAGCAGTATCTTCAATCCTGTATATAGATAGACCCCTATATCCATATATAGCAGCTCCATTTACGACAGCATAATAACTACAGCACAGCTCAGCGTGACAAGGAACAGAAACCCAGTGTGATTTGCTCTCTTGCAGGGAACTGTGACGCCAGCAGCTACGTTTATGAACCTTCATAGTTCTTACGAAGTCTGCAGCTTGTCTGACTTTTCCGTGTTTTGATTACACGTCAGGCAATTCTTACGCAATCAGAGACACCACACGCCTTTTGGTGGTATTTCCTGACTTCTAAATTCTGCTGCTACAGATCAGTGCATCTGATTCTGCAACCTTAAATATTACTATTTATTTTTTACGTAAAAAATAAGTAAAGGAGATGTATTTCAATATCGAGATTTCATTGAGAATATATGTTTTGATTCTTCCTGAACAAAAACAAACATTATTAGAAAAATGTGGTGTGTTGCACTCACATGATTTTCCCTGCTCTTGTACTATTTTTACAAACCTTCTAGATCTTCTTCATGCTAGTCGAGATAAACATTTGTAAAAATTATCTCACTGCTGATTTTCTGATAGGTCCAAAGGGAATATGGGTGTACGGTACGTTTTTGACTGATAGTCAAATCTTTTACACCTGGTCGCTATATGAAGATTTTGAAATTTCATTCTCTTTGCACGGTCAAGAGTTAAAAAAGTGAATAGCGATCTTCCATTTGAGAAAAGTTCAAGTATTGCAAAACTCACTCAAATAATAAGGGATATCTACGAAATGGTTAACTCCAAAAAATACATCTAGATATACCTTGTGTGTTTTAAAGATATCTACATTTTTGCATAGTAAGATTTGGTCTATATCTTACAGTTTACCATTTATGCAAAAGTTGTCAAGAGTTAACAGGACTACATACATGGGCTGTATCCAGAAAATTCAAAATATAAATTACGTTTGTCCTAAAAATATCTTAAACATATGACGTTTTAATCAAAATCGTCAGAACCATTTTTGAGAAAATCAAAATTTTCGAAAAATTATCCGTGGAAAGGTTAGTTTAAAATGGAGGAGTTTTCTTGAAAATTTTCGAGTCACATCCTTGAAAGACCAACTTTGGTTTTTAACCATTTTCGTTTTTGAGTTATGCTGTCCACAACACACACACACACACACACACACACACACACACACACACACACACCTTTTTCCAAAAATGCTTGTTTTGTATTCAGGGGGCATCAAAACATATATTTCTGGTGAAATCTCGACATCGAAATTTTGGACTGAATACAATACTTCTCCCACTTACTACACGTGGAATAGAAACTAAAAATGTACTTTGTGGGGAATTAACTTTAAAACATTGATGTACAATTCTAGGTAGCTTGTAACTCTCTGTAAAGTGGTGCAGCATCCTGCCTTATAAATCATAGGTCTGAAACTAAAGCAGATGTTTAAATAATTTTTCTGAAATATACGCCAAAAGTTTGCTATGTCTGTTTACATACATGTTTAAAAATCAAATTTTTGAAAATTTTAAGCTTAAAACTTCTGTAATACTTCTTGGCTAATACTGATTGATATATGCCCATACTATTGATCCTGAAACCATTTCTCCACCCTTAACGTAATACAATAAATCATTTGGAGCACTCTGCGATGGCCTTTTTGCAATTTATCTCAAGCAGTCCAGTAAACGTATTAGGTCTGACGTTTACCCGACACTGGAGGTGCTAATTGAGCACAATTGGAAGCGAATTTTTTTCTTTCTTTATTACTTAAGGACCATTACATTCCATCAATTGGATGTGTTGCACTCACATGACTTTCTCCACTCTTGTACTAACCATTCTTACAAACTCTTATTCCTCTATCTTCTTCGTGTTAGTTGAGATAAACATTTTTAGAAATTATATTATTGCTCTTTTCTTACACGTGCAATGAGAATATGGGGATACAGTAAGCTTTGAGCAATAGTCAAATCTTTTAAAGCTTTCAAATTCCGTTCTCTTTGCAGGGTTAACATATAAAAATCTGATGTGTTGCACTCACATGACTTTCTCTCCTCTTATACTAATCATTCTTACAAACTCTTATTCCTATATCTTCTTCGTGTTAGTTGAGATAAACATTTGTACAAATTATCTTATTGCTTATTTCCTTGTAGGTGCAAAGGGAATATTAGAATACAGTAGGCTTTGTGCGATAGTCAAATCTTTTAAAGCTAGGAGATTCCGTTCTCTTTGCACACTTAACATATAAAAAATGAACAACGATGTTCCATTTCACGAGAGTTTCAAGTTTTCCGAAACTTACACACATAACAAGGAATATCTCCGAAATGGTTCTCCCTAGAAGAAAATTTATTGAGACATAAATTGTGTATTTTAGCAAGATCTACATTTTTTGTATAGTAAGATTTGGTCTATCTCTTACGGTTTACCACTTATGCAAGAGTCATCCAGAGAAATAGGACTACATGGGCTATAGCCAAAAAATGCAAGATATACATTTCATTTGACATAAATGTATTTAAAACATATGGCATTTAAATCAAAATCGTTAGAGCCATTTTAAAGAAAATCACATTTTTCAAACCATTTTCCATGCAAAGGGTAGTTTAGGGTGGAACAATTTTCTGCAAAATATTCGTGTCGCATCCTTTCAAGACATTAAACTCAAATACTAACTTTGGTTTTTAACCGGCTTTTCGTTTTTGAGTTATGCTGTCCACAGTCTGACAGATACACACACACATACATACGGACCTTGTTCTAAAAATGCTTTTCTTGGACTCAGGGGGCCTCAAAACATATATTTCGGGTGACATCGAATTTTTGGGTGGAATACAATATTTGCTCTACTATACTATACGTAGTGGTGCAAGTAAAAAACCTTATGTGCTGCACTCACATGGCTTTTTCTACTCACTCGTATACAAACTCTTGTTGGAAACAATTATTCTTTTATCTACTTCATGCTAAATTGCACATTTCCTTGTAGCTACAATGGGAATAGCAGAATGCATATGATTTAAACGATAGCAAATCTTTTAAGAGCTGGTAACTCTGTGATGGCTTTAAAATTCCATTCTCGTTACACAATCAAGAGGTATAAACACGAATAAGGACCTCCTATTTGAAAAAATCTGATGTGCTGCACTCACATGACTTTCTCTACTCTTGTACTAACTATTCTTACAAACTCTTATTCCTATATCTTCTTCGTGTTAAGATAAACATTTGAACAAATTATCTTATTGGTTATTTCCTTGTAGGTGCAAGGGGAATATTAGAATACAGTAGGCTGTGAGCGATAGTCAAATCGTTTAAAGCTTTGAGAAATAAGCAATAAGATAATTTCTGCAAATGTTTACCTCGACTAACACGAGGAAGATAAAGGAATAAGAGTTTGCAAGAATGGTTAGTTACAATGCTTTATGAAATATCAATACGGAATTTTTGGGTCGGACATCGAACTCCTCTATGCAAGCGACAGAGGAAGTAAAAGAGACAGCAATATTCAGTCGAACACGTGTTACAGGGTCTTTGGCACAGAAAACCTCAAACAGGAGGATCTATACCAATTTTAAGGAAATTTAGGGAGAGCAAGATAGAGAAGAGTTAGTCTTGGAACAGGCAGAGGTAATTCAGTAATCACGTTTGAATGCCATGCGTGGAGAGGTGATGGGGAGGTAATCGGCTCAGGCAGCGGTGGCTAACAACTCTGATGTGGGTTACTAAACCCTCCGGCTTAGCGCTGATGCAGGTTCATCCCATTGTTAGTGAATGACAGCGAAACCCTAAACCAATCCAGTGATTATACTCTCCAAAATATGTGTTACATTCGCCTTAAGGGGAGCCCTCTGTGAAAATGACCAAAATCCATAATTTTTATCACGATATGAAAATGTTTGTGCACATTCGCTTTTCTATGTAAATTAGTTTTTTTCAACAAAAAATACTTATTCGGTTTTTTACTGCAATCTCAGTGTGGCATGAAACGCTACTTTAAAATTTTATTTTTTATAAATAAGCTAAACTTTAGCCATATGTTTCCCTTGATTATATCTACAAAACCTGATGTTTTTTTAGCTATGTCAAAGAGTTTTAGAGAAACAAAATGTTGAATACCACAATGGCTATTTTTTACAAATTATTAATAATATTCAAAATAAAAATTCGATAACAATTAAACTACTCCATCTAGAGCATTTAAAATAAGTGTTTGAAACTAAACTGTGTGTTGCAAGGTCACGACGAATTGTAATTTGTGCTAACGATAAAAAAGTGGACGTGTTTTTGTGACTGAGCTTGTCATTTGTCACATGGTATCAGAAATGGGATCTGACATATTGTCAATTTGTCATAGAATGTTATGTGCAAAGAGCCAGAGGGGATATTCCAATGTTTATTAGAATGTAATGGGGATATATAGGAAGCAACATGGGATAAATTACACAAGGAAATTATTGCAGTTGAAATGCTGACAGGTTCAGGTACAAAGAGGATTAAAATGATTGGAGAATATTTAGGAAGAGTAACAGATAAATGGATCAATCCGAAATGGTTCACCTTACAAGAAAATAGCCTCACCCTAAACTACCCTTTACTGGAAAATTTTGATTTTCTTGAAAATGGCTCTAACGATTTTGATTAAAATGTCATATGTTTAAGATACTTTTTTTAGACAAATGAAATGTATATTTTGAATTTTCTGGCTGTAGCCTATGTAGTCCTGTTTACTCTGGATGACTTTTGAATAACTCGTAAACCATAATATATAGATAAAATCTTAATATACAAAAAATGTAGGTCTTGCTAGAACACACAATTTATGTCCAAATAAATTTTCTTATAGGGAAAACCATTTCGGAAATATTCCTTGTTATTTTTGTCACTTTTGGAAAGCTTCAAACTTTAGTGAAATAGAACATCGTTGTTATTTTTTTATATGTTAAGCGTGCAAAGAGAACGGGATCTCAAAGCATTAAAATATTTTACTATCGCTCAAAGCCTACTGTATTCACATATTCCCCTTGTACCTACAAGGAAATAAACAATAACATAATTTGTACAAATGTTTAACTCAACTAACACGAAGAAGATATAGGAATAAGTAAGAATAAGTAAGAATGGTTAGTACAAGAGTAGAGAAAGTCATGTGAGTGCAACACATCAATTTTTTTATAATTTATTTCTCTTCAGCCACCAATACATATTGCATAATATATATCTAACAAAACTCTGCTTTTTGATATTTTATATACCATTTTTATTTTGTATGTATTTAATATCGTACTACGCAAGGACTGTTATTGAAGAGGTCGAGAAAGGAAGTAATATGGGAGAGGAATCTATGAAGATAGAAAAATATGCGAGTGTTACACAAATAAGGACTGACTTGCTAAGGTAATAACTTTGAATATTAACACAGTAGAAATGGTTTATCTCGATAACCATCAAATTAACGAAATCGTGCGTCAATTTGTGCAACTTTTAGAAGTAAAGCCGCTATTGAATCAGGTGAAAACCCAGCTAATATGTTAAGTGCTGAACGAGATAACAGACATGAAATTATTGCATGAATCAGTTTGTTTACTGACAGTGACGTTACCATTTGACCGAAGTTCATGATGCAGTGACTCCATTACAGTGTCATTTAGGAACGAAGAGTTTGTGGCATTAATGTGGTCATTTTCGGGTGTGAAGGTAGATTACACTTTATCTATATTAAATTCTCAAATGCACTTTACGCAATTGTTTACGATACATTTTCTTTACAACGGAGGACATTACATTTCGATGGTGTTTTGTTTATTACCAAATAGAAGTGTGAATATGGTTGTGTTTCGTTTGTTAAAACAAACGTACGATAATATAGGGCTGAGGAAGCGATGAAAGTGCTAGCAAACTTTGAAGTCACTGTTCATCAAGTAATTAATTCAACATGGGGAGAGACAACTCATCTGTCAGTGCTGGTGGCGTAAACTTCAAAACATTGGCCTAACAGGAGACTACCAAAACAATTCTCCAGCCGGTGTCTCACTCATCGTTTTGGTTTATCTCCAGCAGATGTATGTGACTGTTTTGTGTTTGAAATAGTTGCCCAAAAATTACTCTGTTTGGATAAGGGTAGGATTACGTTCTGTAGGTTCGCAATGGCTTAAAAAACTTAGAACAGAAAACGTGTCAAAAACCTACATAATTACGAAAGGGTAGTGATGCATACAATCAACACCTCGAGAAAATGAAATACAGTGCAATAGTTGAATTTTTTATACCTTATTTTGAATGTTTTATTTGGCGGTCAGGGCTCCGTTTTCGATTTATTGTATGAGCAAATTCGGTGCGTGTTCTGCAACGGATTTATTTGGCTTATGTGGCAGATACTTAGCGAATAAATATATATAAATGGCTATTATATGTGCTAAAATGGTTTAATAATGTTTCTACAATTAAATTAGTGCATAAACACTGTGTTTCTAAAGAAAACTTAAGTTTCGTGGATAGCGGAAGGCGTTGAAACTGTTGTAGCGTAAGATCGCCATAAGTCTATTCGAAGGTTACAGCATGCCGTCGTGGTTTACACGTAGGCATAATTCTTACAGTCAAATTTAGTTTGTGTTAGGTTATTGTCTATATGACAAGGATGACAGGGTTCTGTGTCATTGAAGTTCAACACGAAGATATAAATACACAATTTTAACGCATTTAATACTCGTTCACAAACATTTGCCAAACATCCGATGGATAAGCCAAATAAAACCCTTACAGTACACGTACGGAATTTGCTCATAAATCTAAACCAAAGCTTGACTGCCAAATAAAACTTTAAAACCGCAATTAAAAATAAAAAACCCTATTGATTGCACTATATTTCATTCATTTTCTGGAGCGGCCTATTTTCTAAATAATTACCAAAATTAGCAAGTTGCTTGCATAATGACATTTCTACATTACTGCTTAATATTAGAGTCCAAAATTATAATCATGGGCATTACTCCATTGGCTTTTATAACCTTAGTCATTAAATATTACTTGTTTTTCTTACTTACAGCAAAAAGTGCCAAAAGAATAAAAAATGACAATAAAAAATCTAGTGTTACACTCAAATGACTTTCTCTACACTTGTACTAACCATTCTTACAAACTCTTATTACTATATCTTCTTCGTGTTAGTTGAGATAAACATTTGTACAAATTATCTTATTGCTCGTTTTCTTGCACGTGCAACAGGTACGTGGGAATACCGTAGGCCTCAGCGATAGTCAAATGTTTTAAAGCTTTGAAATTCCGTTCTCTTTGTACACCTAACGTATAAAAAGTCTGATGTATTGCACTCACATGAACTTCTCTACTCTTGTACTAATCCTTCTTTCAAACTCTTATTCCTATATCTTCTTCATGTTAGTTGAGATAAACATTTGAACAAATTATCTTATTGCTTATTTCCTTGTAGGTGCAAGGGGAATATTAGAATACAGTAGGCTTTGTGCGATAGTCAAATCTTTTAAAGCTTTGAGATTCCGTTCTCTTTGTATGCTTAACATGTAAAAAATGAACGATGTTCCATTTCACGAAAGCTTTAAGTTTTCCGAAACTCACACACATATCAAGGAATATCTCCGAAACGGTTCATCCTACAAGAAAATTTATTCAGACATAAATTGTGTATTTTAGCAAGATCTACATTTTTATATAGTGTGATTTGGTCTATCTCTAACGGTTTACCAGTTATGCAAAAGTCGTCCAGAGTAAATACGACTACAGGGGCTATAGCCAGAAAATTCAAGATATAAATTTCATTTGTCATAAAAATATCTCAAACGTATGGCATTTTAATCCAAGTCGCTATAGCCATTTTCAAGAAAATCAAAATTTTCCAAAAATGTTTCATGTAAAGGATAGTTTAAGGTGGGCCTATTTTCTTCAAAATCTTCGTAGCGCATCCTTGAAAGATGTTAAACTTAAATGCCAACTTTGGTTTTTAACCGACTTTTATTTGTTAGTTACGCTGTCCACAGACTGACACACACACACACACACACACACACACACACACACACACACACACACACACACACACACACACACACACACACTCACACACACGGACATTTTTTCTTAAAATACTTTTTTTTTATTCAAGGGTCCTCAAAACATAAATTTCTGGTGAAATCTCGACATCGAATTTTTGGGTGGAATACGATAATTCCCCTACTTACCAGTAGAGAAAGTAAAATGGGGTCAACGTTACGTTCACAGATCATTCAGAGGACACAGGGCAGATTTTTAGGACACTGATGTCACTCCGGAAGAAGAAATGTAAGTCGCTGTTGGCCACTAAAGAAGACAGCGTTCGGATGGATATATCCGCCGTTAGCAGCGAAAGGGTTAAAGCTTGGCAAAGGTCAAGAGTCACTGTGGAGAGCGATCTGTCGGGATGCTGCCGTAAATAGTGTAGCAGATCGATTCCTATGCGGCCGCAGCTGGGAGCTATTGTTTTTATTCGACTGCCGTGTTTATGACCAGCAACCTCTTTTGTGAATAGCAAACGTGATATTCCTTTATGCCATGCTGTTCAGATCGTCTTCTGTTTTTTCTGGCTTGTAACATATGCTTCACCTCGCCATCGTTAAACACACAAACACACGTATAAATATCGGCATTTCTGACCGTAGTACAAGAGGTTTCTTGTCTACTGATTGAAAACTAATGCACAAAGATGCATTTTGAGAGAAGTTTATTCTGTTTATGCAATCCTAGCATTAACTATTACTATGTCGGCATAAATCGTGTGAAGTTACCTTGTATTTGGCACTGGTGCCAGAAAATGGAGTGATTACCATGACAATAAGAAAGCAATGATATTGTTACCACTACAGCATAATTTTCTCCAATGTGCCTGTAAGAAATCATCACTTTCACGAGTGCAGCAACATTCAAACAAAAGAATCCCCTCATTAAATTTGGTTTAAAACCAAAACCAACAACAATGTAGGTTATTATTTATTGATCTATTTATTATTTGTTTATTCATTCATTCATTCATTCATGCATTCATTCATGTATGCCAACAAACTTACTGTTGGTGTTTTTAAACACACAAGCAGTGTGTTTACCGGGAAAAATACGAATTGGTTGGAGAATTCAATGTCATTCTGGCAGATTGTCACAGTAGCTTAGTGGTTAGAGCACCCGCCTGTAAGCGGAGGGTCTGTGGTTCAAATCCCAGCTGTGGCATTGAATTTTCCAGTTGCAATTCTACCTCTCAAACATTGCCTATTGTTTGTGTGTTTAAAAACCCAACAATAAGTTTGTTGGCATAAATAATTAATAATTACCATCTGAAGGTTATTTAATCTCTGTTGTAATACTGCTTTTGTGGTTAACCGGGAAAAATACGAATTGGTTGGAGAATTCAATGTCATTCTGGCAGGTTGTCACAATAGCTTAATGGTTAGAGAACCCGCCTGGTAAGTGCAGGGTCTGTGGTTGAAATCCCAGCTGTGGCAATGAGTTTTTCAGTTCCAATTCTATCTCTCATATAATATAGATATTAATCGGAGCCTATGTTACTTGGCAATCTTAGTAAACAAACTCAACACGCTTGCCTTCATTCAAAATGTCAAGCGAAGTACAATCCATATTTTCAATATGTTTACGTTACCTTCCATTTACCTCTATAAGTGTTGAAACAAATGAATCATCTGCTTAGCAACCATATTACGTCATACATCTGTGATATCTAATACATTATAATTTTTCCTTTAGCAAATTCATTATTTTTATGTATTTTAATGCTAGAATTGCATAAAACGTTGCATGTAACACGTGTATAATCTGTCCATCGTGTCACTCGTAACCAGACCTTGATATATATGATAGGCTATAGATTTGACTTATAGTTTTTTTCCATGGGAAACATAAGCAAAGCACGATTTACCAATGGTGATTAAAATCGTGCAATTCTCATGGGTCATATTTTGGCATTTTTATCGTTTTTATCATTTTCTTGTCATTTTTACTTTCTCTACTGGTAAGTAGGGGAAGTATTGTATTCCACCCAAAAATTCGATGTCGAGATTTCACCGGAAATATATGTTTTGAGGCCCCCTGAATCCAAAAAAAGCATTTTTAGAAAAAGGTCCATGTGTATGTCTGTGTATCAGTCTGTGCGTCAGACTGTGGACAGCATAACTCAAAAACGAAAAGTAGGTTAGAAACCAAAGTTCGTATTTAAGTTTAATGTCTTTCGAGGATGTGACACGAATATTTTGAAGAAAATAGCCCCACCCTAAACTACCCTTTACATGGAAAATTTTTCTAAAATTTTGATTTTCTTGAAAATGGCTAACGATTTTGATTAAAATGTCATATGTTTGAGATATTTTGATGGCAAATGAAATGTATATCTTGAATTTTCTGGCTATAGCCCCTGTAGTCGTATTTACTCTGGACGACTTTTGCATAACTGGTAAACCGTTAGAGATAGACCAAATCATGCTATACAAAACATGTAGATCTTGCTAAAATACACAATTTATGTCTCAATAAATTTTCTTCTAGGGTGAACCATTTCGGATATATTCCTTGTTATGTGTGTGAGTTTCGGAAAACTTAGAACTTTCGTGAAATGGATCATCGCTGTTCATTTTTCTATATGTTAAATGAGCAAAGACAACAGAATCTCAAAGCTTTTAAATATTTGACTATCGCACAAAGCCTACTGTATTCTAACATTCCCCTTGCACCTACATGGAAATAAGCAATAAGGTAAATTGTACAAATGTTTATCTCAACTAACACGAAGATATAGGAATAAGAGTTCGTAAGAATGGTTAGTACAAGAGTAGAGAAAGTCACGTGAGTGCAACACATCAGATTTTTCATATAATCATTTGATCTTAAATGTTCATATTTTTGTGATATTTTTGTATTTCTATTCCAGTTTTGCAGTCGGCACAAAGACGGTTTTTCACATATTCTACTTTTTCTGTAATATTAGATCAAATTGTAAAAAATCTGCTTTTTTGAAGTAATTAAAATGTATGTAATTTACTACTTTAATTCTTCTTTCCGATCGCTCTTCAAAATATGACATTTGTTTAATTCTGTGCAGAGCAGAAATTTAACTCTGTATTGAGCATTTAAATTCAAAATGAAACAATAAAACTGATATTAATTATTTGTTAATGAGTGTGCAATATTTTTAAAGTAGATTTTTTATATAATGCTAATTTAAACAGCGTTAAGTTTCTGAAGATTTCGAAAACAGTCCAAAACTTTTTAGGTCATATTTATCGTCATATTTTGTATTTTTTTTTTGGTTATAAGTGCTTGCATATTTCTAACATTTTTAGGTCATAAACATCTGGGCCTTGCTTGTAACGTTTGCTTTCCCTCACGCTCTAAATCTATACCCGTGTCACAAGTCACATTATACACTAGTTATATAACTATTACTATACTTATTACACCCAATCCCATAATTTGATAGTGTTTGGGAATTTAAACCAAGGCACCTGCGAAAAACCTAACAGTGGGAGAAATTTCATCAGTAACAGCAGTTCTTAGGCGCCCTTCACAAAATTTATCACTAAGAATATACAGATCTCTTGAATTCGCTTGCGACTATGATTCTTAAAATTTTTGTTTGTAAGTGTTCGTTTTGAAAGGTTAATTATTATTTGGTAAGTTTTTATGGTAAGATGTTTCGTTTTTAACGGTATTTCTAATAAGTATCTTGGTTTTGTTACCTTCTTGCAACTAGCCAATTCTTATGAAATATCTTTTCTGCAGACGTTGGCAACGGAAAAGCTATTATATTATATGCAATGACAACACAGTCTTTATCATCTGACTTTTTATCTTATTTAGTCTGATTTACAATGCTTCATAGCGCTCTGAAATTACAGATGCACTAGATATATGCAGATATCTGTATTGGATTTTACTTTTTACATGGGGATTTCTGTTCATTCTAGATTTTTGCATAAGTGGTAAACCGTAAGAGACAAAGGTTTACTAAATAAAAAGAAATTGGATCTCGTTAAAACAATTTATGTCAAACACTTCTTTTTTTCTTTTGGGTGAACTGTTTCCGAGATATTCTTTATTTGTTTGAATTTGCCAATGCTTATACTGTTTTCAAATAGGAGTTTGTTATTCCTTTTTTATCTCTTGGTCTTACAAAGAGAGCCGACTTTCAAGGCCATCGTATAGCAACTAGCTCTTAAAACACTTCACTATCGCTTACAGCCTAGTGTATTTCCAGATTTCCCTTGCAACCTACAAGAAAATTAGCAATAAAATAATATATGAAAATGCATGTGATTAAAATGAAGTGCATAGAGAAATTAGTGTGTATAAGAGTGAGTATAGCTCCACATATATTTGAGAACAGAGCTTCTCCAAATTGAACTATATTGAAAGTCTGTATCGCAATATGTTACGCGACGATCACTTGGTGTATCTTCTAAGGCTATGCACTTCGACTTTGTCGCCAAATATTATAGACTAAGCAGTATAGACTAAGTAGTATCAAAGAAGTCACTAATCAAAAGATGCTTCATCGCTTAAGATTTTAAAGTGCTTTCGTAATTCAAATACAACTACATATAACCAACCCGCCACTGCAACACAAGGTACGGCTGGGAGTTAACGAGGGGCAAAGTCCAGGTATAGTGTAAATAGGTAAAATAGGGGTGCTCAACCGCAGGCAAGTTAGGGGAGGTTGAAATCACCACCTTCCACCCGCTGAGACAGAATTACGTATTTATCCGTGGTTACCCAGTTCCAGTGGCGGCACATTCATATTCTAATCCTGGTTAACCCACGATGTTTCTGAGGATTACTTTTTGTCACGATTTACGTTTCAGAAGATCTTCAATATTCGGTATAAAAGACGAAGTGCCCAATCTCAAAAGATAAGCAAGGGATTTTCACTTATTTTGCTGCGATATTCACTTTTAATGTAGTTCATTTTTGAAAATGTTTGTTTGCAGATATAAGTGGAGCCACAGACTGTCATTAAACTAAATGCAAACAAACGTAATCTCAGATACTCTCAGCAGGGCAGAGACCTAAATAATTTCCACCCTTCTTTATCAGGACATTTTTACGGTCGTGGAATTCTGCAATGCAATTTCGTGTTTTGTAGCTCGTGTGGAGCCTCACTACATGGAAACTTCAAAAGCGCAAAATAGTTGAATTTTGGTTTCAAATCTTTTTAGGTCTTCAAATTGTGAAGAGAATGTGTCGCATAGTTGCCTCAAAAGTTCGCTGCATTTTTCCAGGAGAGTAACATTTATCGTGAAAACGGAACGTAACCAAGGGAAATGGTATAAATCTGCAACTATCAGTCTTACAAACCAAGCACTTAACTTTATTGTCTTCATCTCGGAAACAAAAATACTCGTCCTCATTGAATTGTATATACTAGTATATATACTCCGCGCCATCCGTCTCTGATTAGCAGGCCTGGTTCTGCTTGCCTTATTGAGCACCCCTGAGGTAAACGCAAACTTCCCTCTTTCGCAAACGTTGGACATCTCTGTGTTAGAGCAAATCGAACAAACTATACTAACTCGTAAAGCATTAGAAGGTAGCTGTTGGATTCCATCAGTTTCTAGAAACATGGCATTCTAAAATTATTTTTCAGTGTTACCCTTGCATTCGAAGGGTTTAATGAAACCCATATAAGTGTTCACTGCAGGCTTCTCTGGCAACCGGGAAAGAGAGAGAGAGAAACTATTTCCTACTCTGTGCGTCGCTAAGAAACCAGCTTCTTGGAAATTGCAAAACACCTCTCTCAATATTGATGTTTAGTTCCTGCTCTCGCCCACACTGTCTGACGCGGCCATTTACAACCTTACATCTGCTCTTGCTTACATGTCAGCTCCAAGATAATCTGTTTTTTTCCTGTGAAACCTAACTAAATTATAGTGCGAAAACAAGCAATACAGAGTTCCCCATATTCTCTTCTCTTACCTTCTAAAAGTAGTTATATTTTCAGTACTGGATATTATTATATCGTGGTTCGTTTTTAATCTCCCTCTTTCTCTGTCTAAATTTGCCTAGTTTAAAGTGTATACCAATAACAATACTGGCCAACAATGAAAATGTTTTGGGCTAAAAAATAACTCATTCTTGAGAAGTTACAGCTGCTGAATTTATAAATAACTATAAAAAAAGACCGAATAACTCTGCTTTTGGCTTTGAAGTAATAAGTCACATTTTAGTCTGCCTCAGGCATGAGGACTAGGGGTGACAGAAATGCAATCGAGTATGTACCTTCTTCACGTGCCCCACACGAATGTGTGTGGTCTCGTTTGTTTACAAACAAGTTATGTTTCAAGGCGTGCAGTGGCGGAAGCGAGGAGAAACATGATGTATTAGTTTTGTGATTATGTAATTGTGATTACCTTACGTACATTTTCTTTTAGCATAGCAAACACAAAGCTTTATTTTTACTAGGAACACAAACATACTGATGTTCCCATTCGGCTTTGAAGTATTGTACTCCACACAACAATTCGATGTAGGGATTACACCGGAAATGTGTTTTGAGGCCCCTGAATCCAGAAAAAGAATATTAGAGAAAGGTCCGTGTATGTGTGTGTTTGTGTGTATGTTTGTGTGTGTGTGTGTCAGCCTGTGGGCAGCATTACTCAAAAACTAAAAGTCGTTAAAAAACCAAAGTTGGTATTTAAGTTTAATATCTTTTAAGTATGCAACACGAAGACTTCAAAAAAAAAATTCCTCTACCCTAAAGTACTATTTACGTAGTCAATTTTTTGAAAATATTTTCTCGAAAATGGCTAACGATTTTGATTAAAAAGTCACATATTTAAGATATTTTTATGACAAATGAAATGTATATTCTGAATTTTCTGTCTATAACCTATGTAGTCATGTTTACTCTGGATGACTTTTGTATAACTTGTAAACCCCAAGAGATAGACACAATCTTACTGTACAAAAAATGTAAATCTTGCTAAAAACACAGAATTTATGCCCAAGTAGAGTTTTTTGTAGAGTGAACTGTTTCGAAGATATTTCTTATTTGTGTGAGTTTTGGAATACTTTAACTTACGTCAAACGGAAGATTGTTATTCATATTTTATATCTTAGCCGTGCAAAGAGACTATCGCTCAAAGCCTACTGTATTCCCCATATTCTCCACGTACCTACAAGGAAATAAGCAATAATATAATTCCGGAAATGTTTATCTCGGGTAACACGAGGAAGATATAGGAATGGTTAGTACCAGAGTAGAGAAAGTCATGCGAATGCAACACTGCCTCTATTTGAGGGCTGGTCGGTTCCCTGAGGTAAACAGATAACACCGAGGGGCGTGGTGTAGTAGCTAACCTGTTGCAGGAGAGTGGATGGGGCTAAAACTACGATATAGGGGAAGTGACACAATGTATCACTTCTTCCCATCTATGTTCTACATTCTGTATTTGGAGAACATTTTATTTTTTGAGTAGATAGATCTGTCAACTGAAAAACACAATGTTGTTCAGCTGTAAGTTATGAACATTCATATTGTTGTTGTTTTTCTTGTGTAATCCGTGCAGTTTGTGGTGTTATGAGTCTTCTAAGGTGTGAACTTTATTAAAATGCCACGAAAGGGTGTAAATTCATTGAATAACTCTTATTACCTTTGTGATTAACATTTTCATCACAGAAACGGAATCACGCACCTTTTGTAAAGGCCGGTTATGAGCATTGTTTTGTTTATGAAGCTAGGGGACCAGGATAAATCATGGGCTCCACATATATGTTGCAACTCTTGTTCTGTTATACTACGAGAATGGTTGGAAAATAGAAAATGACCTATGACTTTTGCTGTACCTATGGTTTGGCGAGAGCCCTCAAAGCATATAAGTAACCGCTATTTCTGATTGACTCAGCTTTTATAAAAGCGTGATTCGTAATGAAAAAATCTGATGTGTTGCACTCACATGACTTTCTCTACTCTTGTACTAACCATGCTTACTAACTCTTATTCCTATATCCTATATCTTCTTTCTTGTTAGTTGAGACAAACATTTGTACAAATTATCTTATTGCTTATTTCCTTGTAGGTGCAAGGGGAATATTAGAATACAGTAGGCTTTGTGCGATAGTCAAATGTTTGAGATTATGTTGTCTTTGCACACTTGACAAAAAAAAAAAAAAAAAAAAAAAAAAAAAAAAAAAAAATGAACGGCGATGATCCATTTCACGAAAGTTCTGTTTTCCGAAACTCACACACATAACAAGGAATATCTCCGAAATGGTTAACCCTACAAGAAAATTTATTGAGACATAAACTGTGTATTTTAGCAAGATTTACATTTTTTGTATAGTATGATTTGGTCTATCTCTAACGGTTTACCAGTTATGCAAAAGTCGTCCAGAGTAAATACGACTACAGGGGCTATAGCCAGAAAATTCAAGATATACATTTCATTTGTCATCAAAATATCTCAAACATATGACATTTGAATAAAAATCGTTAGAGCCATTTTCAAGAAAATCAAAATTTTCGAAAAATTTTCCATGTAAAGGATAGTGTAGGGTGGGGCTATTTTCTTCAAAATCTTCGTGTCACATCCTTAAAAGACATTAAACTCAAATACCAACTTTGGTTTTTAACCGCCTTTTCGTTTTTGAGTTATGCTGTCTACAGACTGACACACAGACACACACACACACACACACACACACACACACACACACACACACACACACACACACACACACACACACACACACACACACACACTACACACACGGACCTTTTTCTAAAAATGCTTTTTTTTATTCAGGGGGCCTCAAAACATGTATTTCCGGCGAATTCTCGACATCGAATTTTTGGGTGGAATACAATATTTCCCCTACTTACCAGTAGAGAAAGTAAAAAGGGGTACAATTCCATACCCGAATCTTCCATCTACTACTCAACTTTCAGATACTTTACCACATCCTATGGAATGAAGGCTATTCATAGATTTGTCCAAATTATTTTTGAAACATGGATTACATCATAACGGCAACCCTCACCTTTCTGTTCCTATTTGTCATGAAGTTTATATGAAAGAAACTTCTGCATACAAGAAAGCCCTCCTCAACTCAGTCAAATATCCTAAACTCAAACGAGAAATGAAACAGATATCAGGGACATTGGAATGAAGCAATACTTGCAGATTGCTGCTGTTCTCTCTACAGGGATGTTGCGGAACTCGCAAGAAAGCCAAAGGTCAACGAACTAGTGAAGACACCACATGATTCTCCTCAGACCCAAGTAACTACCAGGAGTTCGTCCATCAATTTACAGCCTTTGGAATGTGACACTTATCTTAATCCGCTAAAATAAAATATTTCCACTTATTGTGAATCACAGAAAAAAAAAATATTTTTTTCCCTTTGCCATATTCGTTTTTTTTTTTTCAACCCAAAATTATCAAGATTTGATTCATGAAGTCAAAGAAGTATTCAAAATTTTTTTCTGTTGGCCAGTGTAGTTTATTGAAGCACCATGGTCCACATTCGGCATATTGCGGGTTCGCTCCTAGTGGCGTGCCTACCTGACCCATGGCTTTTTTTCGGGGGTATAAGTGGTTGCTTCATTACATTCTCCGAATTTGCTGTCATTTCACTTCACCTCTCATTTCGTTTTATCCTTCATTTGGCTGCTGCCTTTCAGGGCAGTAAGTGTCGGTGAGCTGGTCTCGGCATTGCTTGGCAGGGAGAAAAGGATGCTCTCTGGTCACCCTGGTCTTTCGGTGAAGAGTTGGAGTTCTGTGGGCGTGGAGATGGAATTGGTGTTGGCCAAAAATGGAGCACATTAGTGAAGTGAAATTATGTGGGGCAAGCGAAAAGGGGAAGGAAAAGTGAGTGGTTTTGTGATGATAGAAGAAAGAAAATTAATATTGGTTAAATGAGATATAGGTTTAATATTGTGCTTGATTCAATTTTCTCTGTACATTCTTTCCTACTTGATTCAATTTTCCCTGTAACAATAACTGTGTCTTCCCTAAATTCTTTCCTACTTGATTCAATTTTTATCTCTATTTTCCCTGTTACAGCAACTTTCATTAATTTCATATCATTTTTGAACTAGCCATTTCACTAGCCATTCTTTGTGATATAAACTAACTGCTGTATGATTTTTTCAATTCTGACTCATTTTCTTTAATACCTTCTGTTTCTCTTTCTTCACTAACTTCTGTCATTTCTCCCTCTCTACCATCGCCTGATTCTTTAATATTCTCCATTTTTCCTGCTACTTTCTTATTTCTCAATAACATTAAATTTTTGGTATACAAAGTTACAATGTAATTCCCTTGTATGTTCTTTGTTTGGAAATGTTTTGTCTTGTTTTCATTGATCGTTAATCCCAACGGTATACGCTAGTAGTTGAGTAGATTTAAAGAATATATTTCCTCTTGTGTCTAAACCTAATTCCCTAATCACCTTTTCCAGAGCTATATTTAAAGGCAGAAACGACATTATATCTCATTGTTGGAGTCCTGTAAACGTCACGAATTCGTCAGATAATTGATTCTGTATCCTTACTTTACATTTCACATTCCTAAGTGTTGCTTTTGTGAGATTTATCGATGTTCCTGGGATTTCAAATTCTCTCATTGCATGAAATAGTTATTTATCAATACTGTCGTACGCTGCTTTAAAATATGTAAAAACAATTTTAAACTCGTATATTTTTTTAATATCTGTCTCAATGTGTTTACCTGATCTGTGGTTGATTTCCCTGTTCTAAATCCACATTGATACACTCAAATTTGCTTATCCGCATATGGGTTTATTCTTTTAAGCAGTATTATATATTATATATTTTGTATATTATATTTAGTGCAATACCCCTATAGTTATTACACAAAGCGGTGTCTCCTGCTTTAAAAATCGGGCATATAATTCCTTACTCCTATTCCATTAGTATCATTTCGGTTTCCCATACCTGCTGTATTATTTGATGTAATTTCGATAGAATTATAGTTTCCACTATCTTAAACAATTTACATTCAGATTATTATTAGGTCCTGGAGCTCTATTATTTTTAAGTTACTCTATAACCTTGCTAACCTCATCCAGGCTAGGTATATAGCCTTGTTGTAATTGCTCTTCAATATCCACCCGTTCAATATGTCTGCTGTTTGATTATGCCTCTCTCCCGCAGTAGTGATTCAAAGTGTGTTTTCCAGCATTTGAGAACTTCACCACTAGGGCCCGGATTTTTAGGTTCTTAAAATCAACTTTGGAGATACTCAACAACGTTGTTTTACAGTATGATGTCGCCAGCCTCATGACAAACCCCCAACCTGGAGGGCTAGGTAATTTGTAATTTAGGTTGTCTTCCCTTACCTTTGTATTTTATTCCCCGGTACCCATCATAATTATCTGGTAAGCATTCCCCTATCCGCCACCTGGGGACGCACCCGATGGGAGCCAGCAACTCCACACGGGTTCAACATACAGTTTATATAATTTCCTATCATTGAAATTCAAACGCAACGTATTACATTCACACAGTTTCTCTACTCACCTTTTTTTACGAAACAGATTTCTTTCTCCATTCCTACTTCTACGTAGAATTCATACCTATACGTTTCTATATGTTTGAAATAGAAATGCAAGCTATTACATTGAGCAGTTTTCTCTTCTCATTTTTCTTTTACGTAACACATAAACATGTGTTTCTCTTGTCATTCTTCTACAAATAGTTCATGCACTTTTCCATAAATGCGCGTATTACAATGATTTCTCTACTCGCTTTTCCTCCTGTGGTATTTGTAGTTGTTCAACAGTGTTTTGCATAGTGTCTTCCCAGTGTTTTTATTTAATTAGTTAGTTCCTTATAGCATCCTAAGAGTTTCAATTAAACATTTTAAAAGTGTTTTAAGTAATATTTTTTAAAGTTCTCCAAAGGGACATATATTTGAGCAAGTGCAACCTAAGTCCTAGAGTTTTAAGGATAAATTATGAAACCACGGGCAATGCCAGGTATTTCAGGTAGCCTATGTATATAAATGAATGTTTGTATGTTTGTCCCCTAGGCACTCCTAAACTGCCTGACCGATCATCTCGAAGTTCGGAACGTGTGTGCACTTGTCCATGGAGAAGGTTTTGTGTACTATCCGGTTTAGTACCTATACAACGTAACATTCACGTGGTTTTCTTTACCCGCTTTTCTTTTACGTAATAAATTCACATATCCTTCCCTACTCACCCTTCAACGTACAATTTATACAATTTCCTATGACTGAAATAGAAAGGTCACATTCACACGGTTTTCTCAACTCACTTTTCTTTTACGAAACACGATCACATTAGTTTATCTATTCGCCATTCAACATACAATTCATATAATTGAACTCATTGTCCAGTGTCACGTTGCCTGCGGGCACAGAAGAGTTATACAACGCTGAACACCGTGCGAAGAGAAATGCTGGAAGCATTCATTACATTTATTGTTCTATGGCTGTTGTTTACGTTGAAAAGCAGCTCTTGTTACGTTTTTGTACAAGGAGAAAAATTAATTGTTTGTGTTAGTTGTTATTTGAGACCTTTATCACGCATGTAAGTGAAGCAAATGAACAAATAGACAAAACGTAACTGAATGAGTTATTTTGTTACAATATTTTCACTTCTGTCAATCAGGAAGTCATTACTGAGTCCTTTTCTCCTGGTCATACACAGATAATGAATTTTAAAGCCATTACAGAACGACCAGCTCTTAAAACATTTAACTATCACTCAAAGCTTACTGTATTCCCATACTTCCCTTGTACCTACAAGAAAATCAGCAATAAGATCATTTCTACAAGCTTAAAATTTTACAAAACAGTGGCGATTCCAACGTTAACATATGATTGTGACACATGGGCGATAAAGAAAAAATCTGTTGTGTTGCGCTCACATGACTTTCTCTATTCTTGTACTAACCATTCTTACAAACTCTTATTCCTACATCTTCTTTGTGTTAGTTAAAATAAACATTTGTACAAATTATCGTATTGCTTATTTCCTTGTAGGTACAAGGGGAATATTAGAATACAGTAGGCTTTGTGCGATAGTCAAATCTTTTAAATATATTAAGATATTTTGTGGTTTTAACGACGCTGTCAATTGCCAGGATCACATCAGCTCGCCGGTGGGCCGGAATTTCGTCCCGCAGGAGTTTTTACATGCCAGTAAATCTACTGATATTGAGCTGTCGTTTTTAAGCACACTTAAAAACCATCGGTCTGGGCCGGATTTGAACCCGCGACCTTGGGATCAGTAAGCTTTGAGAGTCCGTTCCCTTTGCACACTTAACATATAAAAAATGAACAACGATTTTCCATTTCACGAAAGTTTTAAGTTTTCCGAAACTCACACATATAACAAGGAATATGTCCGAAATGGTTTACCCCACAATAAAAGTTATTGAGACATAAATTGTGTATTTTAGCAAGATCTACATTTTTTGTACAGCATGATTTATGATTTGGTCTATCTCTAACGGTTTACCAGTTATGCAAAAGTCCTCCAGAGTAAATACGACTACAAGGGCTATAGCCAGAAAATTCAAGATAGACATTTCATTTGTCATAAAAATATCTCAAAATATGGCATTTTAAGCAAAGTCGTTAGAGCCATTTTCAAGAAAATCTAAATTTTCGAAAAATCTTCCACGTAAAGGGTAGTTTAGGGTGGGGCTATTTTCTTCAAAATCTTCGTGTCACATCCTTGAAAGACAATAAAAGTTATTGAGACATAAATTGTGTATTTTAGCAAGATCTACATTTTTTGTACAGCATGATTTATGATTTGGTCTATCTCTAACGGTTTACCAGTTATGCAAAAGTCCTCCAGAGTAAATACGACTACAAGGGCTATAGCCAGAAAATTCAAGATAGACATTTCATTTGTCATAAAAATATCTCAAAATATGGCATTTTAAGCAAAGTCGTTAGAGCCATTTTCAAGAAAATCTAAATTTTCGAAAAATCTTCCACGTAAAGGGTAGTTTAGGGTGGGGCTATTTTCTTCAAAATCTTCGTGTCACATCCTTGAAAGACATTAAACTTAAATACCAAATTTGCTTTTTAATCGACTTTTCGTTTTTGAGTTATGCTGTACGCACACACATACACACACAAACACAAACACAAACATACACACACACGGACCTTTTTATAAAAATGCTTCTTCTGGATTCAGGGGTCCTCAAAACATATATTTCCGGTGAAATCTTGACATCGAATTTTTGGGTGGAATACAGTAGAGAATGTAAAAAGAATAATAACTGCAGCATAAATAAGATACCTTTGAGCAATAATGGATAAAATAAGAAATGAAGAAATAAGAGAAGAACTAGATATTTGTCCAATAATTGATCAAATAAATCAATATAGCGAAAGTTGGAGGAATCATTTACAAAGGATGGACAATACCGGATACCCCAAAATGGCATACAGTTACCAACCATATGGGAGGAGAGATGTTGGAAGACCGATGAGAAGGTGGAGAGAGACTTGAGGCTGAAACAGAAGTATCCTAATACATGAGGTGTTGATGATATTGATATAAAAATGCAACACATTACATTCAAACGATTTTCTCTGCACACTTTTCTTTTATGAAATACAGTCAACTTCTTTCTCTACTCTCTCTTCTACAATTTATACACTTTTCGATATGTTTGAAATTGAAATGCATCGTATGACATTCACACGGTTTTCTTTACTTACCTTCACAAAGCAGAATCACATTTCTTTCTCTACTCCCTGTTCTACAAATAGTTCATTTATTGTTCTATATAATGGATATAGAAATGAAATGTGTTACTTTCACACTGCTTTCTCTAATAGCTGTTCATACGGTATTTGAGGTTGTTCAGCAGTGTTTTGGTTAGTATTTTCCCGGTGTTTTCGTTTATTTATTTTGGGTTCTTTATAGTATCGAACATAAGTCTAAAAGTTGTGGCGATAAAATCGTCACACTACAGTCAACGCTGCGAATGTCAGCTAGTATAAGATAAAACCAATTTTACAAATGTTTATCGCGATTAACATGAAGTGGATAGATGAATAAATGTTTTTAAGAATACTAGTTTGTGCCTGAGTGAATATTTTCTTCCTTGATAATATTTGTAGAATGTATCACATTTGTATGAGCCTCATTGGTGGTAGTGACGTAAGATTGGTAAACAGAAATGTCTGCTCTTGGTGTCTGGCTTTCTACGTTATAGCCTTGTGCACAGAGGCACTTAACAATGAGGATTTGAATCAGCAGCGCACTTCGAGTGTCGGTTAAATATAGCTTACCTCGTGTATCCTTCTAGATAGATGATGGTTTCTTTTGTGCAGTGTTTGACTGACGCATTGGTGCCGCGTCAATAAGGTTATCGAGACCTTCGTTTTCCGGAGCACCCATTCGCCCCGGGCCGTAAACTGTTGTTGTCATGGTCTAACATTTCTCACTTTAACAAGTGAGAATTTGGAAGATGTAGCCAGGGGCCTATTTTCTTATGCTGTTTAAAACAGATATCCTGTTGCTACTGTCTTAACAATGGAAGTACGCACGTCAATCATGTTAAAACCCACACTTAAATTCCATATAATATTGTCCCAAGGCTAAAGAACTGCCACTAAACCTTGTTGGATATAACTGCCCGTGACCCGATTGCATAAAGGTTAATCTCAGCTCTTTATATCAAAATAGCTATCGGAGTATCAAACACCACCAGATCCAGAATCATCTACCTCCTCGCAAGAGAAACATTCCTCGTTAAAGACCTCAAAACCTTGTTACCTCTATAGAACACAGGATCCTCAGATAAACTACTAAAATCACTGGAAAGAAAAAGAGAGGAAGTACCCATGGAGTTCTATGGGACAGGGGCCATGATAGACTGAACGTGGACAAGTCAACTTCGATATGAGCCATGTATTAACAAGAATGGCAGTACATGGTGTTCACCATAGGATATGTAACAACAAGGCTTTTCATGAAATGTGTGTATGTAAACTATGTGGATAGATTTGTGAACGCTACCACTTAGAACTATGCAGCGAAAAGCTACTATCCATCAGAGAATATGCAAATATCTAAGTGTATAGAATGTATTTTAATGTATATCAATGGCTGTTTAGCTGCAATAAATTAAAAAAAATAAAGGTTAATCTGAATTCAACCATCTGAAAATAATCTTCAGTCAAGCTGAACTCACAATTAATTATTAAAGCTATTTCTGAAAATGACAAGAATTTAGCAACTCAGGATGTTCAACAATACTGTGTTATCTCCCACATTGTTTAAGAGTTCCTCGGCAATTGAGCTTCACTTGGCTTTTCTTTTTGTTGTAAAATTATTTTTTTCGGAGAAGATACTTATTTAGATGTAATAAGTTACATTTATATTTCAAGCATAGAAAATTGTATAAATTGTATGTTGAAGGGCGAGTAGTGTGTACGCTACGTAAAAGAGAATCAAATAGAAGAAAAAAACACGTGAAAATAATATATTTTATAGTAAAATAGATAGTATAGAAAGCTTCTCCATGAAAAACTGCATATACGTGCTGAATATTGCGATGATCGGTCAAGTCTTTTTGAGGTTAACAGTTACATACGTCGAAAATACACTTATAGAGCATACGAATGGAGAAAGAGATGTATATGTTACCTAAAAGTGAGTAGAGAAAACATGTGAATCTAACACGTAGCATTACTATTTCAAACATACATAAAATTGTTTGACTTGTTTGTAGAAGAGGAAATAAAAATATTTTTTTGTAAAAATCTCGTCTTTTCAGGAAAATTGTCTAGAAGACTGAGTAGAGAAATGTTTTACCTGAAGGTCAGTAGAGGAAACAGTGTGAATGTAATACGTAGCATTTCTATTTCAAACATATAGAATATTGTATCAATTATTTGTAGAAGAGGGAATAAAAATGTTTTTTTTGTGTAAAATCACGTATTTTTTCAGTAAAGACACCTATATAAATAAACTTAAACCTTATCTGAATAAAAAATTTGATTCAAATAGTTAGAGCCGTTTCCGAACACGATATATATGTACAAAGGATTTCTCTGTAGAAGAGGAAATAAAAGTGTTTTTTGTGAAATCGCGTTTTTTTTCCCAGAAAACATACCTATGTACTCGTGTATATAGGTACTTAAAAGCAACACCTTATTTAAATACAAATTTTGATCTAAAACAGAGCCGTTTCAGAGATACGCGAAATATATTTATATACAAGAATTGCTCTTTAAATTAGATATTCATAGAGGAAGCGGTGCGAGAGTTGAAAAGCTGAATAAAAAATATTGATAAAGATATTCAAATAGGACGAATATTATATCTGAGTATAATTTTATATGCTGACGATACCGCGTTAATTTTCAACGAAGATAAACTGATACTACGTTGCCTAAATAAAATATGTGAAAAATACAATTTTAAAATGTAATTTAAAACCACAAATATCTTGGTCTTTAAGGGTAAACATCCAGTCAGAAGTAAAATGTAATACAAGATAACAGAATAGAACGTTTAGTATTTGGGTACGATAGTATCATAAGTCAAAGAAAAATATATTGACTTCAAACTTAGTGAATTTAAAAATCTGAAGAAAAAAAAATGTTATACTGTGATGGCGCTGCCTGTTTTATTATAAATGGTAGTGAAACATTGAGTGTGGTCAGAAGGAGCTTAAAAAGAACTGAATCAACAGATATGAGGCATTTAGGATCAGTAAAGGAAAGTAAACTAAGAGACAGAATTTCAAATGAAACTATCAGAGAAGACAGTGGCGTAGCTGGTTTTGGGGCCCCCTACAAATAAATATTGGGGGCCCTATTTACTATTAAAGCTTAAAAATGTAGAGATTAAAATATATATTTACTCACATAGAATGGGTGTTAAAATAAAACTCCCTGATTACCAGGGACAGGAATTATATGAAAATGCATATTTTTTCTCTGTTGCCAGAAAGTTTGCTTAATTGGCATCTAAGTGAATTACTAAATTTCTAACAATTTAAATAAGATTTTAATGTGCATATGATGGCATATTATACACGTTTTGTTAATGTGTATATTTCTATATTTTTCAAATTTTGCTGCATATTTGCTTGTTTGACATAAAAAGTAAAATTTTTATTTGTTTCTTGTGAAATTGCTGCACATACAAATAAGAATGGGGTTTGAAACTTGGCAACACTGATAGGAACTTGCAACTCAAGCCTGCAACGTATTTAGTTACGTCATATCGGGAAATCCCCGCTTTATCTGGTTTGTTTCATCATTCTAGCAGTACAAATGAAGGTGGATGTTAAGGGGTTCTCGGAATTATGTTTAACTGTTGTTTGTAAACATAATATAATATTAATTTAGTTTTAATTTAATTGTTTAATTTCACTTGATTTATAATGAATTGTATCGTATTAAAGGAATGAATTCCAAAATATTCAAGTGTTACTTTATAGTTTGTTTTAGAAATTCACTTGCGAAATTTAACAGCAGGTTCACAAATCACAACAATTACTAATTCCATCCTTTGTGAGTTGAGACTTGAGGTCTGTGGAGTGTAGCTTGTATAGTTTTTGTTTTCATAGAATCATGCCGGAAGTAAAAGTGAGTGAAGTAGGTCACAGTGATATCAATGTGTGTTTGAAAAAGATTTGATAACTACACATGGTAGAATTTTGTATTGTGGAGCGTGCGAGAAAACGGTTAGTTGTGAAAAGCGTTCCCATCATTTTCAAACTTAAATCCACAAAAGATTTCCCTGTTCAAAAACCGTGAAGTGAATTTTCAGACAGTAATTTTTCACAGTTCTCCTTTGATTTGTGTGAAGCATTTTTAGCAGCAGACATTCCATTGTGGAAACTCACAAATCCCACACTCAGAAATTTAATTCAGCAGTATACTAAGTATAAATTGCCAGACCAATCTACTGTTTGCAAAAGTTATCTAAAATGTGTTATAATCTCACAATTAAAAATATTAGAGAACATGTTCGAGATAATTTTGTGACGAAACGCAGGGTAGTAAGGTCGGTTTATTGCAAATTTTGCTGATGGGTATCTTCATAAAAACGAACCAACCACCGCATTTCTCCTTGCGATAGAACTTGATGCTACTAATAGCTCTTCCATATCCAAAATTTTTATTGATTCATTGAACTTTCTATGGCTCTTAATATAAATGATAAATTTTGCCAAGTTAAGTCATTCGTTTGGTTTTTGCAATGTTTTAACTCTCAGGTTTCATAAAAATGTTTGTCTAAGCAATGATGTTTCAATATTTTATATGGGCATATTTATGTGTATTTTTGCATGTTTTTCACTGCATAAATGCATGCATATTATATGGATTATAAGAGCATATAATTTATGCCCCTGCTAATTACTCACGCTAATGATTATTTTTCCTAAATAAACAATATATAGGCTCGCTAAACGCATAGGCACATAGGTGGAACAAAATAGTTACCTGTCAATATTCTGGATAGCTCACGTATTAACCCAAGTAAACGTCTATTTGTGGCACCTCAGACATTGTTCAGAAGCAATAACACTGAACAACATGCTACAACAACACATATTGCTTAATGTTTATACATTATGACCAAATTCTAATATGATCCAATTTATTGGCCAATCGACTTCATTTTCGCATAGGTACAAGTCGTACTTTCTATGTAGTTTGTTCGGCTTTTATAACAACTGTATCGAATAAAATACCGCACTTTAATGAATTTCTCTATATGATTGTGAATTGAGGGAATACGTGTTTGGAGGTGAGCTTATTTCACACATTTAAACAAAGATAGGAAATATTTACATGGTACACTTCTGTTGTCAGTATGTCATCAGTAAACTGCATTTGTTACAGCGTTTCTTCCTAGCGATTTTCCTTGGTGGAATTGAATATAAAATGTAATTTTTAAGAAAACCATTAAGGACCGTTTGGGGGTCCTTAAAGATAGGGGCCCCCCCGCGCGGCAGGGTCTGCGAGGCCGCTTTTTAAGCCACTGAGAGAACACCTAAGTATTGAATATGTATCTAATAAATTAACACGCTATGAGATAACTGATTAAATACTTTGGAACGAATGTCAAAAAGTAGATTTCTTAAAACAATGAAATATCGGCCAATAGGAATTCAAGGAGTAGTTAGACCGAGTAAGAGATGGAAACAGTGTGAGATCGGAACAATCCTAAGGTCTAATCTATGAGAGGAAGAAAAAGCACAGAAATATGGATCTAATTTCATAGCATACTGATCTAAGATCTAATCAGAACGGTGAAGTTTCTCCAGTTAACTTGAATGAACTTAGATTAGCAGAACTCCAGAAGGAAGGAACAAATAATAGCTTTATATAACATAATAAAACGGTAATACATTTTGCAGTTATTTGGATAATAGGAGCACTGTTTCAAAATGTACTATGTCCAAATATAGTCGTAATAGTCGTAAGTCATAATAAGTATCTAAAGTAAAAACAAAGTTAGAAACTAAAAGCTTCACTTATCTTAGTAATATTGCAAGTTCTTTGATGCTGCGCTGACAATGTTTCGAGTTGACTCCAACTCATTCTCAAAGGTATACAAACAAATTCGTTATCATAACTACTGATGCTCATTTGAATTACCAATCTCTGAAAACAAAAACCATAGCTACTGATGCTCATTTTAATTACCAATCTCTGAAAACAAAAACCATAGCTACTGATGCTCATTTTAACTACCAATATCTGAAAACAAAAATCTATAAAAACAATCTATAGAAGGTGTTTCAAAATTCATAACATGGTTTCTGTTTTTTAAAATAAATATTTTTTCCCAAACCATTAAATCTATAGGTCCACTTAATTATTTTAATAATTTAACTTCTGGATTAATTTCATGATTAAATGACCAAAAATGACCTCCCACAGCTGATTTATCAGTTTGTTTATGTTTAATATTTCTAAAATGCTCTTTTATTCTGGTTTCTAAATGACGTTTAGCTTTACCAATATAAACCTTATCACAATCCAAACAGCTAAATTGATAAATGCCAAATATTTTATAATTTGGTATTTTATCTTTTTTAGAAAAATATAGTAAATTTTGTATGTTAAATTTATTTTGAGGGACCAAATTTATTCCATATTCTTTAAAAATCTTTGTAAAATTTTTATTGGCCCATGGATGGTAAGTAAACTTTTTAAAAATACAATTATCTTTTAGTTTTTTGAGGGTTGATACTTCAATTTTTCTATCTTTTTATGTATATAATCTGTATTAAAACCATTAATTACTGCAGTGTTAATAATGTGTTTATATTCTGTGTCAAATTGTTCTTTATTAAAGGGTATATTTATTAACCTAGAAATTAAACTATTGAAAACAGAAAATTTATGTGCAAAAGGATTAAAACTTATTTTTGTGTAATTATCAGTGTGAGTAGATTTTCTATAAATACCAAAATTCAATTTATTGTTATGTCTTAATTTTTAAGTCTAGGAACGGAAGGCCTCCATTATTTTCATTTTACAAAGTGAATTGTATGGCTTTATCCTTGCAGAACTGCGCCTGTTTTGGTACATCAGCAGGTTTTAATGCCTGCACCATTTGAAATTTGTAAGGCTTGCTTGAACCCTTGCATAGCACGCGACACATTTAAGTTCTCTGCTGGCATGACTCGTAGACTTTCGCGAGTTTCGTTGATAAGCCCGCGAAATGTTTTCAATCACTTCATTGTTGACGAATGGTGATCCTGCGGTTTCTCGTTTCACTAAGCTGCCTTTCTGTGCAAAGTGCTTCACCCCGCTTGTGATGTGACGATTAGGTGTTTCTTTTGTAAATTTGGTCCATAATTACCAACAAAGTTCGTGCATATTTTAACACATATTTTCTCTTGGTTGAGGTTCCATTTTGAAATCAGCGCCTCTAGTGACACTATTCATAAATGTCTAAATGTCAAATGTTACCAACAAAACCTAAATGTTGTTTAACGACACTGTCAAATTGCCAGGATCACATTAGCGTCGTCAGTGTGCCGGAATTTCGTCCCGCAGGAGTTCTTTTACATGCCAGTTATTCTATTGACATGGAGCACGCTTAAAAACCATCGGTCTGGGCCGGATTTCAATCCACGACCTTGGGATATGTAGACCCGCGTCTAACCAACTGAGCCACCCAGATCGACACGAAACTTGAAGAGTTCCCCTTTCGCGTATATCTGTATTTCTTCTTCTTCTTCTGCTCCTCCTCCTCCTCTCGCCAACTTTCTCTTGGTCGACCGACATCTCTTCTCCCTTGTGGCTTGTAATCCAATACCTGTTTCGGAAGTCGTTGCTTGTTCATTCTTCTTAGATGGTTCTACCGACGTATTCTGTATTCCTTTATTGTATCCATAACTGGGAGCAGGTTTAATTCGTTACTTATCTCATTCCTATATCTATGCAATCTGGTACATCCTTTTACTGTTTTGAGAAACTTCATAACAGTCCATACTTCACATCCATAAGAGTCGGTATAGCCATTGTCTTATAGAATTTTATTTGCGTTTATTTCTTTGTTTTGTTCATTAAGTTATTGGCAATTGTGTCACATATAGCCTGGAAGCTTTGTGTTTTAATATTCACGTCTTTATCATAATCGTGATATCGCAACCTAGTATTTAAACTGGCTCAGTTGTTCTAAAACGGTATTATTTATTATTATTTTACTTCTAAGTGAATGTTTTCCTCTGAAAACCACTACCTTCGTCTTTTGCAATGAGATTTTTAAATTATATTCTCCACATGTATTAAATTTGTGCATGACCTTTTGTAAGTTATTTTAACTATCGTGGATCTCATCTGTGAATAAAAGGGTATTTAAAATACTTTGTCGATTTAATAAGATCCCACCAGCAGTACTCTTCTTCCACTCTCCATAAAGTCGCGCGTGCGCCTCAAAATTTAGAGGAACAGCGGTTTAAGAGACCGAACGTAATCCTCACAAAAGTACACCTCAAAAACACACAACTCTTTTACTGAGAGTAAATTCCGGGTTTTCAGCCGATTTTACAAAATTTTTATTGGAATATACATAGCAACCGAATTCACTAAACACCTTTGAAATAAAACAAATCATAACAGTACATTAACATCAGGTAAAAATAAAATGGCAGATTGTTGTACTTAGAGCCGGGTTGGCTGTAAAAAGAATGACAGACACGCCTTATCCACCATGGATCCCTACAGTCAAAACGTATTAATTATTAAATAACGAGTAATAATATTGAAACGCCCAGCAAAGGTTTAAAGTTATCTCAAAGAGCTAAATTACGCTCGAAAAGTCGCGAGGTGCAACTGGCGTACTAGTTCTAGGGTTTTAGCTCGAATTGTGCTTTCAGTCAAGCCTTCAAATAGCTCAATAGAATTATGAACTTATTCTGTGCGCTCGACATTGTACACATGTTTTTTCTGTTCATCAAAACTTGAAAACCGAATTCACAATAATCTAATTTTAAAATCTCTGAGGGTTCAGTATATAATTTGAAACGTTTTCGGTTATCTGCACATTGGACTGGCATGATTTAGTATGTTATGAATGCCGACTCCCTTCATCCTATACGTGTATGCTGTCACACGATATTTTGTGCCATTTCTTCATGTATTCGACAGACATGTACGTTGAATGCCTTTGATCTACGGAGAAGCAACAGCCAAAGTACAAGCAATTCAGAATGTATACCAGGAGAGGTATCCTTATATGCAACAATATCATAAAGTAGAACTAAAACAGTTACGAATTCAAGCAATAACAGTTTTACAAATAATAACTGTGGATATATTTCAAAAAGCTTGGCGAAAGGCTACATCCTTGTCTGACACCTTTGTTAATTTATAAATTCTTGTGATAATTTTCCATTTATTGATAATTTTCCATCTATTGTTTTTTAATAAATCGATTTTATAATTTGCATTAAGTGCAGCGGAGTGCTTCTCTTTCCATTATTTTCCATAACGTTTTGTGATGTACAGTGTCAAAGGCAAAATCTGTATTTGTGGAATGAATTCATCACAACATGCAATAGCTAGGATTTTTTTTTCGTATATTCATTTAGAAGTATATCAAGGACGCCAAGTTGGAAATCCAATCCGAATTACTCAACTGCGCAACAAGTGCTTCATTTCTGTGCAGGTACCTTTTATTACTTCAATTCCCAGAAAGTATTAAAGTGTGATGTTGAGTGCCATTTAATATCAGTCGAGGAAGCCATTCCTCTGACACCGTGCGCACGGAGGGCAAATGCTGCTATAGAAGGAAGTGAGGAAAAGTTTGCCACGTGATGTCAACAAGGTTTCGTTCAGATATAGTCGGCTGAAAACAAAAATACCAACACATTGTCCACTATTTTATTATGAAATCATGATAGTATCTCTGTTTTGTAGTACGCGCTGGCTTGTGTTCAGGTTAACCCTCGCATTACTAAAGCCCCCCCCCCCCCTTAGTAATGCGAGGATATTTAGGTCCACCATCTTTGGGTTTTTTAAACTGTCTTTCAATCTTTTGATTAAAGGCATGCAGTTAATAGTTATTGTCAATCACTGTTTCTACTATTGAATTACGTAATTGTTTCAAAGTTTTCATTCTTGGTCTTTTGAGAAACAATGAATTGTGAAGATGGTCATAAGTACTGCCCAGTCAGTATAATGTGATTCGTGTAAAAAAGTAAAAAAGGAATAGGTGGACCATGTTAAATATTAGCTTTATAAACATGACAATTTTAAAATAAATTTGTTTTAAAATTGCTGAGATATTTTGTTACTAGTAGTGGCTACAAAGTAACCCCCCCCCCCTTGGTAATCTAAATTATGGAATAAGATTTGGTAACCCTAGGGTTAATAATGTTGTATTCAAAAGCAACTATGATTACACTGAATAACTATGCAGATTCACAAATTCCTTAGTCAGATTGCTGCGGCCGTCAGTTATAACTTATAAGTGGAAAAGATTCTTTCAACGTCCATTGAGGTTGTAGGTGCCACAGCGAAGTGGTCAAGATATCTCACACCACATACTAGGTGCGGCACCTATCAAAAACGCTCAAGGTAAAGTTGCCCTACAAATCTCACGCGAGCAAACACGTGGCAATGAGCGTCAGAACCAAAAGAGGATTTCGAGATTATTCGCGAGTGTCCTGCGGCCACATATTTGTATAGGTTCCATAAAAGGTGAGGTACAAGAAACGTCCATGTTACGTCATCCTCGCTATATAAGGAAGTGAGGCGATGAGAGGAGTTAGCGGTAGTTAGGTACAGACGTGAGTCGTCGCAACAGTCAGTTTTACTGAGTGTTGTGTGTCAGCTGCGTGTTTATTTACAGTCGTCGTGAAGGAAGATAGTCAAGCAGTCAATGAGTGTTGAGTGGTCATATCATCAGAGTTAGTTTTCATGAGAGAGAGAGAGAACTAAAAGACAGAAAATTGGGTGTTAAGGATACGAGAAGGAAACAGTTGTAAGTTGTAATATCACGAAAGACGGTAGACTGTGGTAACGCTACTAGAAGATAACTGTTGTTGTGCATTCAGTTTTAGAAGAAAACAGTAGTGAATTCTGTTGTGATGGCATTTGCAGTAGGTGTCTGTTATCTGAAGATTGTCCTGAAGTGCTTTTTCAACAAGACTAATAGCGGCTGTCATTTCCGTGTCTGAGAATTTCAACTGTGTTATTGTATTGGCCAAATAACGATATTTTGAAATAATTCATTTTAAACTAGGGACTATGCTGTTGCTATTGCATCACTGTGCTCAGCATCTGAAGGACGTAATCAAAACAAACTTTGGCATTTAAGTAAATAAGGGTCAACCACAAAAAATTCAAAATTGGTGACAAAAGCGACAAAAGTCCAGTTCAATTACTTTTTCTCCTCTCTATTTGCTTCTAACTAAATCCACAGCGCGCGCCTCTTTCACTGACAGTAACACAGTCCGCAGTATTTCGCGATACTCCAACTCACAACTGTTTTCTTCTTCCAACCATGACTCACACGTTTCTATCTTTCTTCACTTTGTCTCTCAAACAGCTGACTTTGACGATGCAATCACTCGACACTCATTAACTGCTTCGCTGTCTTTTCGACGCACCGGTTCTCTCATGACGACCGTACACACCCAACTGACATACATACAAACACAATAAACCTAAAACCTGATTGAGTGACTACATTTTTAGTTGCCTCGCCTTCTTATATAGCAAGGATGGCATAACACGGATCTTTCTCGAACTTCACCTTATCTGGAACTCCTACAAATACGTCGGCCGCCGGACACCTTTCGAATAATCTCGAAACCCCTTTTGTAGTGCCGCGCTCATTGTCACGTCCTCACAGACGCGCGAGGCAACCCGACCTTGAGCCCTTTGATAGGTGCCGCGCCTGGTATGTGGTGTGAAGCAGCTTGACCCGACCGTCCTTGTTGTGCGCCGTGGCCGGCGTCACAATATATTCTGATTCAAGCTGCAGAACACAACAGGAAACTGTTTATACGCTCGTCAAACACCAAGATCTTCAAATAATGAGTCATGCACGAAGACACTTTACACACATTAGCGTGAATAACTATAATTGAAGCAGTTCTATGATTTACGTGCAATAATAATATATATAACATTGCTTAAGTAATTTTTACTTTCTCTACTGGTAAGTACAGGAAGTATTGTATTGCACCCAAAAATTCGATGTCGAGATTTCACCGGAAGTATGTTTTGAGACCCGCTGATCCAAAAAAGAGCATTTTTAGAAAAATGTGTGTGTGTGTGTTTGCGCGCGTGCGTGCATGCGTGTGTGTGTGTGTGTGTGTGTGTCTTATCATTCTGTGCACAGCATGAATCAAAAACGAAAAATAGGTTAGATCCCCAAGTTGGTATTTAAGTTTAATGTCTTTCAGGGATGCGACACGAAGATTTTGAACAAAATAGCCCCACCCTATTTTTCCCTTTACATGGAACATTTTTCTAAAATTATGATTTTCTTGAAAAAGGCTCTAGCCGGAAGAGCTGGACCAAATACAAAAAGTGTAGATCTCGCTAAAACACACAATTTATTTATGTCTGAATAAAATTTTTGTAGAGTGAACCATTTTGGAGATATTTCTTGTTATTTATGTCAGTTTCGGAAAACTCGTGAAACGGAACATCGTTGTTCATTTTTACTTTCTCTACTGCTAAATGGAGGAAGTATTGTATTCCACCCAAAAATTCAATGTCGAGATTTCATCGGATATATATGTTTTGAAACCCCTCGATTCCATTTTTAAAAAGGGCCCGTGTGTGTGTCTCTCAGTCTGTGGACCGCATAGCTCAAAAACGAAAAGTCGGTTAAAAACTTAAGTTGGTATTTAAGTTTAATGTCTTTTAAGGATGCGACACAAAGATCTTGAAGAGAAGTCTCACCTTAAACTACCCTTCACATGGAAAATTTTTCGAAAATTTATATTTTCTTGAAAATGGCTCTAAGGATTTTGATTAAAATGCCATATGTTTAACATATTTTTATGACAAATGAAATGTATATTTTGAATTTTCTGGCTATTGCATATGTAGTCATGTTTACTCTGAATGGCTTTTGAACAACTCGTCAACACTAAGAGATAGACCAAATCTTACCATGAAAAAATGTATTTTTCACTAAAACCACAGTTTGTCTGAATATTTTTTTTTGTAGGATGAACCATTTCGGAGACATTCCTTGTGTTTTGTGTCAGTTTCGGGAAACTTAAAACTTTCGTGAAATGGAACATCATTGCTAATTTTTTTATATGTTAACCGTGCAAAGAGAACGGGATCTGTACATTAATATTCTCCTAGCAACTATAAGATGAACAATAAGATAATTTATACAAATGTCTACCTCAACTAGCACGAAGAAGATATAGGAATAAGAGTTTATAAGAATGGTTAGTATAAGAGTAGAGAAAGTCACGTGAGTGCAGATTTTTTTCAACCTTGTTTATAGTATAAAGTATAATTGCGACTGTGCAGAAAGTATTTAAAAAATAACTGTTAATACAGTGAAACATCCAGTTACAATGTTCGTTAAATCTTATAAGCTAAATATTTATAACGTTGGCTGGTAAGTTTAGAATACAGTGGCATATTAACAAAATTACTGTCTTAAAAACGATAGTACTTTACTAACATTACAACTGATATACTGGTGTCTTTCAGGAAATGTAATATTGTGTTGATCATTTTAGAATCACTTAGTACAGTAGGGTCGTCAGCTGAAAGCTTGTTCTTCGTCCGACATTTCCTAAGTAATTGTTATAGATAAATAGAACGTAATATAGCAAAATGAAACGATAATTGTGTCAAAACATAGGAAGACAGTTGAAGGTAGTGCCCAAAGTGAAAGGAAGTACGTAGCGAAAGAAAGTCCAGTAAAAACACCTGCTTTTAGCTTATTCTGGGTCATTCTCGATAAACACTACACATGTACTTAAAAACATTCTGTCCTTGTCTAGGACACACACAAACTGACTCATGATATCCAATTTTATGAAACACAAATTCGTGCTTTTATCGAAAACCTGACGTAATGGGAAGATTACGCTGTTCAACTCAGTGCAAAAATCTGTTTGGGAACACGACTTCATTCGAAAACATAATTTTTTATGCAGAGTAGAGTTATTTTTAACGTAGTTGGGAGGATTTCGATAGTGCTCTTGTTGGTTCTAGGAAACGTGGGAAGTGAAGAAAGAGCTACAAGGTCAGATGGTAGGGAAATTGTAATCAATGTCCATGAATGTTTTAGAGGTCCTAAAATGCGGAAACTCAGTGTCCGTGTCAAGGATAATTTAAGTACTGCTACGGGTACAGGCGTTTCATCTCGTACTCAAGGAATAAAACAAAGCAAATGATCACTTAAATCAGTAATGCAGTCATGGCTGCCAAAGATGCGTTTGATGAACTAATACATTTAAAAAACACTATCTCAAAATTAAGAAACAGATCAGTGCAAATGCACGACCACAGTGTAATTCAACTATCTCCATATCGTTGCGATTTAAATGCAATAGAACGTATATGGGTGCAGATAAAATATGATGTCGCAAAACAATATATTTCGCCGCGTCGCGGCTAATTACCTACACCAAGGAATGGACCCGAGAACCTACCACGTTAATGACCCGTCCTCTGACAGGACAATAGGCCGTACGGAAACAATCGCTCTGTGTGCTGTTCTGGGCACCAGATTCTTCGTTTTCTGACATTCGAGGATATTCCATTTCTAGAAAGTTTCTAATTGTATGCGGGACCTATATAAGCGGTTGCTGATCGACGACTAATACAATTGAACTTTACGAATCGTTCAGAGACTGAATTGTGTCGAGTGCAGTTCAGTGTGAGTTGTGATGCGGTAGTGACAATTTAGAAAGTTAAAATGTGTTGCTCTGAGTTTGTGCAATAGTGACTTAAGTGCAACGCTAGAACTACGCTAACGATTAAAACATAAGGTGTGATTAGAATAACTGGTGCGTGAATGAGTGAAAAATACTATTTCACAACGTAGAGATACAGTGATATAGCAAAACTGGAGGCGAGCTTGTGAACGTGTTGAACATATAAAACAATTTTATTGAGGTATGAAGTTGATGAAAGGTTAATAATTAATATAGAACATAATGGAAATTGAGGTTTTATTTACAGAGATCTTTAACTTCTATGGTTCGTAGTGAAATTGGGAGTGAAATATCGTTTAATTTTGCTCAGAGGGATTGTTATAAGGCTTGAAGTTATGTTAACTGTCACAAATCTATGAGACGGGACCATTGGCCGTACTTTCCTTCCGAAGAAGGTCATGCTAAGGAGTTTTATTTACTTTTACAGGCTTTCCACCTTTCAGCGCTTGCCTGCAGTCCTGTACCAACTCTCCAATATATTCGACCACTCCACTCTCCTTCTTCCAAGTCCCTTTTCTTCATGGCTTTATCTATACCATCCTTTCACGTATGGCAGACCCTTCCTCATTTGTTCCGACCAGAAGTCAACCTCCTAACAACGTCCCATTTGAGAGCGCTTTCTTCTGCATCCATTTTCACCCTTATATAGACATTCGTTATGTGATCCATTCTCAATCCTTCCATTTCTTCGCCAACAATCTTTTTCTCGACTTCTCTCTCATCTTCCAAGTTTCACTTTCATATGTTAAAATACTCCAAATAATAGGTTTGTTTTTGTTTCTTTGTTTGTTTTTCATAAGATAACTTTATTGTACAGTTAATCGTTTGCAAGTTAGTAATGAAAGTAAATACTCATTTTAATAATTCTAATTATACAAATACACTTTTAGTCTACTACAATAATAAAGAAAATACTGGTTGCGAACAGGAAATTTACACAGCTTATTCCTCCTTCTTGAAGTTGCTTATTTATATTACTTCCACTCATATTTAACATTTTGTTTAATATATAACGGGGAAATTTATCACGACCCTTAACACTTTTCCATTTTAACTATTTATTCATACTTCTTTTAATGATTTTAACCTTATTGACTAAAAATGTATCTGGTTTCTCCATATATTCATCTGATCTTGAATTAAAATTTTTCCTAATTTTTAACTCAATTAGGAAATCTTTCCATTTTGGGGTATTAAATTCCCTCTCTCCTTTTTCTGTAACATTACATGCCAAAACATAGTGCCAATTTTGACACAATCTACCAAATTTCGTGCATCTCTCCCCCCTTTTAATCCCTATCGTGCCACTTAGATTCCATACTTCGATGTATTTTTCTCTTCCCCATTCCATTTTTAAAAATCTATTAATATTTTTTCATTAAAGCTACTTAGAATTTCTGCTTTTCAATATTCTCCATCCTTCTTGTAATTTCCCTCCAAAAACCCTTACTTTTATGGTTTCTTTCTGCCCATTCCTATTTCTACCAATATTATCTGTATTTTCTGAATCCAAATTTCTTTTTCCCCATTTCTCGTGTACAACTGTGTATTGTTTTAATATAATTTTCCTCCAATAAATTTGTGCTAAAGCAATATTTAACTGCTCTTTCCACCATTTTGGCTTTAGCTTCCACTCTCCCTAGTTCTGTTTGTGCTTCTCCATTTGGTGAACTTCTTGGTAACCCCAATATTATCTTACAAAACTTTCTGTATATTATTTCTGCATTTTCCCAACCGTCTTCCAATTCCTCAAATACTCTCTACCTACACATTCCGTTTCTTTATCGTCGTCGCCGTCGTCGACACCAAGATCGGCCACGCTGGCCTGTTTTGGCTCAGAGATCATCCCTCCAGCGACGTTTAGGTCTTCCCACACTACGGTTCCCTAGGTTTATATCTTACAACTATTTTCTTTATTTGATTATTTAACATTCGTGTTATGTAATCTGTCCAATTCTGTTTGTGTAAATATATTTTGCTATTTAAATTACATAGTTTTTAGTTGTTCTTTGATTGCGTCATTTCTCACGTGATCTAAATGGGTGTATCCAGCAATGCTTCTTAAAAACTTCATTTCTACTATTTCCACCATTCTTCTATCCCTTCTATTCATTACCCAATTTTCGAAACCATACGTCAATTGGTACGGCCATCAGTTTATAAAACTTCACCATAGTTTAATTTCGAACTTTATTTTTCAGAGTTCGTTTAAGCGTTCCACATATATTCTGAAGTTTATATAATTTTTGTTTTATATCTCTATGATCACAAAATGAAATATCAGATCCCAGGTAATTAAAATATTGTACTTGTTCTATTGTTTTATTCGTTAGTTTTTCCGGCAATTCTACACAGAACTCATTCTCCTGATATATCTTACACATTAATTCAATACGTGTATTGTTTATCCCTTTTCTCTAAATTTCATCCATAGTGCCTTTGTTTTAATGGTGTCAAACGTCTTCTCTAGATCCATAAATACCATGTACACTTTTCCACTTTTATTGTTCCAATATTTGTCTACAATTGCTTTAATTATGAAAATGCCATCAGATGTTCCCCTACCTGCTTTAAACCATACCTGCAAGTATGATAATTTTTTTATCCTGCTCTACCCAGTTGTGTAGCCCATTAGCTAAAATTCCTGTAACAATCTTTCCTAAAATTTAAAGTAAACTTATCCCCATGTAATTAGCCTGTTGGGTATCCGTATTATTACGCGCATTTGATACAACAATTTTACTATTACTTTTGCCAAAGCTTTTCAAACTTCCCGCGGAATACCATCTACACCAATTGCTTTGTTAGCTTATAAATTCTTAATTTGTTCACATGATTCTGTGTCAGTGATCTCCCCATTTAATTCAATAACTTTATGCCCCTCCCCCTCAGTAAGATCAGATCTACTCCCAGGTTATTGTCTTGACCTAAAGTGTGTACACCATTTTTCTGGGTTTATATTCTCTTCGGTACTTGACCTATTTCTTTTACTATATACCACATTTGCTTTACATCAGGAGCTCTTGTTGCTTCATTTAACAGGTAGGTTGCTTATTTTTGAGCCCAATTACGCTTTTTCTCCTCAATGAAGCGCCTATATGCCCATGTAAGAGCTAAAAAGTTTTCCCTCTTTTCTCTAGTGGTTCTCAGTTTCTCAGCTTTTCTTTGTCATTTGGCAATCTTTATTAAACTAGTTCTTTTTGCTGTCATTATAAATGACAACTTTCACTCTCCCACCTTCTCAATTGTTCCTATTTCCTATTCCCTCATTTATTATTTTTGCTATTTCTGTATTTAATTATTTATAAAGTACTTATTTCATTTTCTTCCTTCCATTTGTAAACATGTACAGATCTATAGCACCCTATATATTCCTCCTTTTTCTAATTTTAATCTCAGAGAAAGTAGAGGCTAAATTCTACTGTATTTATGACCTCAATATCTAAATTCCTCTTTTCAATATCTGGTGAGATATTATATAATTTACCACGCTTGAAACTTGTGATCAGGTACCTCCTTATCGAATGATAAAATTGAGAATGTCCTCATCTGAGTTACAATCATAAGTCGGTGTGTCGTTTTCCTTCTAGTCTTCTGAGCGTTGTGTCAAGTGGTAGACTGTTATTTGCGTTATCAGAGGATTTTTAATGAAATAAGTTATGGAAAATATGGAAGAATTTATTAACTCTATTAAATCTCTATATAGTAAAACAATAACAATCAGTAATGAAAGTGCACAAGTTAACAAAGGAGCAAGAACGGGTTGTCACCAATATTATTCGATTTATATTTAAACAAAATAATCGAAGACCAGAGGATAAAATATTAACCCAAACGAATAGTCTTGAACAATATTAATATACACTATGTTTGCAAAAGACCAGGTATTGCTAGCTGAGAATGAAACATAATTACAAAAATCAATCAAATATTTAAATGAATTAGAGAAAAAGATGAACATTTCTGGAAGAAAAACTAAAGCAATGGCAATTGCAGGAAGAGAACAAAAAAGAATAGAAGTTTTTATCGAGGAAGATATTGAGCAAGTGTTGTCGACACTTAAATATTTAGGTTCTAAAATATCAATTTGGAATACAAAGGCAGATATGGAGGAAAACATAGAAACCAGATTGTTCCATTCACCTCTAACTCTGTCTTGTCAAAACTAATTTTCAATCCTCTTACCTCAAATGCATCCACAAATTTACGAGTCAGGAATTCTATGTTTTCCCTGTTCTGTCCTATGATTACCTAGTTATCAGCGAATAATAGACTGTAAATGGCCTCTTAATTCGCTTCTATTCCCATTTTCACAGGTAAAGGTCTTTTTAGTCAGTTGAACATTGCTAAAGCTAAAGGATCAATTTAAGTGCTCCAGCTAAAGCAGCTCGGCATGCTCTCTTGCAGAATTCTTCTTCTTCTTGTTTCTGGACGTACACCTTTGACCTGTTTTCACATCAAGAAATCGAATCTCTCCATCTATTAGCTGGATGTCCTACTCCTCTTCTGTCTTTTGGTTGATACTGAAATAAAATAAATGATAATCTGTGTTGTGACATTCTTTCTATCTGTTCTAGCCAGTTTGTTATTGTTTGGTTTATTCTGTCTTTTATATTGTATATTTGTAACTCTATCATAATTTTCGTGCTGTGCTTTTATTCTAAAATGATTTTACGGAATAGGTGCTACTCGTTCGAAATCCTACAAAACCTTTGATGTAGAATTGGTAAATATAAGTGTACAAATGACCCTGTGAATATTCAGTGTAATTAATCTTCACTTGCGTGGTGATATTTAAGGGGCAGTTGGAAGATGTGCTATTTTTCTTCTGATTATAGAAGTGAATTTTATTTTTAAAATTAGTAAATATTATAGAGATGCATTTTAGATATAGTATTTATTTTGATTTAACAACTTTCTAGCGACTTTTAATTTGGTATTTGGCGACGTTTAGCTAACGGTAGCTAGCGTGCATAAACATGACAAGTATGGTAGAAATGTTTACGTAGGACATTCCTCCAGCTAGCCTTCTTCTGGTGGGCAGAAGTATTTGAATCTGTCATGAGCGTTTTTATAGCTTTACTTTGCAATCTACAGGGGTTGTTAGTCATACATCACCATTCAAAGGGGTACATTTATTTTTAGAACACTAATATCCAAAGTTTGCTAAAGAGGGGGATTTTGGTTTATCTTCTTCCACAATACGCGGACTTTGCTGCACTTTAACCCCCAGCAGATCATTGTGTTGCAGTGCCGGGCTAGTTATATGTATGTTGCGCTTGATTCATGGAAGACTTTGAAATCTTATGCGCTGCACATGTCTTCATTAGTGACTTCTTTGGTACTGCTTACGTTTAAGAAGTCCATCAATATTTGGCGACAAGCCTTAGAAGATACACCAAGTGATCGTCGCGTAACCTATTACGATACAGACTTTTAATGTGGTTCAATTTGGAAAAACTTTGTGCGCAAAATATGTAGAGCTATACTCACCCTTATACACATTATTCTTGCAAATGCTTTGTTTATATACTACATTTTAATCGACATAAGCATTTTCAGAAATTACCTTACTGCAAATTTTCTTATCGATTCAAATCTGGGAATACAGTAGGCTTTAAGTGATAGTGAAATGTTTTAATAGCTGGTTGCTTTGAAATTCCGTTCTCTTTGCAACACCAAGTGATGAAAATCTGATGTGGTGCACTCACATGACTTTCTCTACTCTTGAACTAACTATTCTTACAAACTCTTATTTCCATATATTCTTCATGTTAGTTAAGATAAACATTTGTACAAATTATCTTATTGCTTATTTCCTTGTAGGTCCAAGGGGAATATTAGAATACAGTAGGCTTTGTGCGATAGTCGAAGCTTTGAGATTTCGTTCTCTTAGCGCACTTAACATATAACAAAATGAACAACGATGTTCCATTTCACGAAACTTAAGTTTTCCGAAACTCACACACATAACAAGGAATATCTCCGAAATGGTTTACCCTACAAGAAAATTTATTCAGACAAATTGTGTATTTTAGCAAGATCTGCATTTTTTGTATAGTATGATTTGGTCTATCTCTAACGGTTTACCAGTTATGCAAAAGTCGTCATGAGTAAATACTACAGGGGCTATTGCCAGAAAATTCAAGATACACATTTCATTTATCACGAAAATATCTCAAATATGACATTTTAATAAAAATCGTTAGTGCCATTTTCAGGAAAATAAACATTTTCGAAAACTTTTCTATTAAAAGGGTAGTGTAGGGTAGGGCTATTTTCTTCAAAATCTTAGTGTCGCATCCTTAAAAGACACTGAACTTAAATACTAACTTTGGTTTTTAACCTACACACACACACACGCACGCACACGCACACACACACCTTTTTCTAAATATGCTTTTTTGGATTGAGGGGGTCTCAAAACATATTTGCGGTGTAATCTCGACATCGAAATTTTGGTGGAATACAATGCTTCCCCTACTTACAGTAGAGAAAGTAAAAAACAAATAACATATTCCTATTTGAAAAAAAAAGTATACGTATTGGCAAATTCAAAAAATGAAAAAGAATATCTCGGAAATGGTTCACTCAAAAGAAAAACGCAGTATGACATAAATTGTGGGTTTCAACGAGATCCACATTTTTATTTAGTAAGTCTGTCTCTTACTATTGGCCATTTATGCAAAATCTTCCAGAATTAATAGGTCCTCTAAGGATATTCCTAGAAACTGCCATGGAATCGCCTGTTTGTGTCCTTCACTAGATACTGACATTCCCTCCGACTGAAGTGGTTGTTACGCCTCCTTTGGCGTTTTACTTTACACCTACTACCTTTCCCTTTCCCTTTCCTTAATAACGTATTCCGCAGGATCGTGACAGGATACTACCAAGTAACACAACAAACTACAGCATAACATAACATTTATTATAATGAAAAGTGTTAAACATTAACAAGCAATTATTAAAGACAACAATAATTTTAAAAATGAATTCCGTTACATAGTAACCTATAAATATTAAAATGAAACTACAAATTTGATAATGGACGCTGTTAAATATTAACATGAAAATTCTAAAATGAAAACAAGAACCTTTCCTATATTTGAAATCAGAAAATTACAGAGAAAATACTAACTAGAAATCTTGCGTACAGTCTGTGACAATATCCACCTATACCGAGTTGCTCTCCGGTTTACTGATAAAGGGCCTCATACAGAGCAATCCCCCTTTGTTAACTGTCCCTCTGGAGTTTTCCCACTCCTACAAAGTATTATTAACTAAACTGATACTCATCCCGATGTCGGCACTAGAAGATATAGGATGTACGGAGAACTTTCAGCCTGGAGTAGCCACGCCCTGGTCGACAGTGTACAACTGTGTCCTCTGGTTTCACAGCCACTCATCGAAGCCTCCTTTCCACATAGGCGACGTCTCTTACCAGCCTTAACTGGCACAATCACCTCAGAAGTCCATACCGCTCCTTTGCCAAAGGGAACCACATACACCAAGTCGAATTACATGTAACTGGCAGGATTAGGCTTATGGGCCTGTCCTGCATTTCCCACGACTGATCGCCGTGCCAACCACTTGCACTGGTGCCCGGATTCTACTTCCCCTTGCTGATGGCTGACCCACACCTAGTCACATCTCACGGTAGACTCTCAACCACACACTAACCACGCAGTAGAAACCCACAGGCAACCGGCTTTTGTCTCTGACGTCATTTCAAGCTGTTCCATCTTTGGCCGGCCACCCTCTCTTTTTGGCTCTTCAACCTGCCGTTCGTGCTCCCCCCCAATTAATCCGTTACATGGTATAGCCGCTTAATATGTAGAGCATCTTCAAAGAGACAAGTTTGGACTTCCCTGTTCTAGAATATAATTGTCCGTCTCATATCCTTGACCAGAGCCTCCCCCTGCCACAGAAAAATAAATGTTAGCAAACAAAAGGTAACCTCATTAGAAGGGCGAGAAGCAACGTAGACAAATGTGTATTTTCTTCAGCTTCGACAGCGGTAAGTTTACTTTCGTGTTTGATGTTGCAAGTTTGCAAACCTGCGATAACCTCAAAAACTGGTATGTAGTAGTAGACTTAACAGTAAGAACAGTGCTTCTAAAAAGAAATTAACATGCAAATAGTGATCAGTATTCTAAACCAGGGGGGAAGGCAGATTTACCGTCAACCACGTTCGCACAGCATCACGCCTTTAGGGATAGCAATCACAACCTCGCTAATTTTGCTGCTTCTAACAGTGGTGGCGACTTCATTTAACTTTGCTATCATTTCTGATGAAAATAGAATTTAAAAAGCCTCTTGAACAGCTTTTTACTTTTTCTACTACGTATAGTAAGTAGAGGAAGTATTATATTCCACCCAAAAATTCGATATCGAGATTTTATCGGAAATATGTTTTGAGGTCCCCTGAACCAAAAAAGAAGCATTTTTAGAAAAAAGGTCTATGTGTGTCTGTGAACAGAGTAACTCAAAAACGAAAACAAAATTTTGTATATAAGTTTAATATCTTTCAGGTTGCGACACGAAGATTTTTAAGAAGTTTTCAATACCCCAAACTATCCTTTACATGGAAAATTTTGATTTTCTCGAAAATAGCTAACGATTTTGATCAAAATGCCACATGTTTAATATATTTTTAGGGCAAATGAACTGTTTATTTTGAATTTTCTGGCTATAGTCCACATAGTCCTATTTACTCCTGACGAATTTCGTAGAACTGGTAAGCTTTAGAAGATGACCAAATCTTACTATACAAAAGTGTAGAGCCCGTTAAAACACAATTATTTATGTGTAAATGGATTTTTTTTTTCGGAGTGAACCATTTTGGAGATATTCCTTATTATTTGTGAGTTTTGCAATGCTTAAACTTTTCTGAAATGTAAGGTCGCTATTCACTTTTATATTTCTTGGCCGTGCACAGAGAACGGAATTACAAAACTTTAAAAGATTTAACTATCGCTCAAAGCCAACTGTATTCCCACATTCCACTTGCACCTACAAGAATATAAGCAATAATATAAATTCCGCAAATGTTTATCTCAACTAACACGAAGAAGATAGAGGTATAAGAATTTGTAAGAATGGGTAGTACAAGAATAGAAAAAGTCACGTGAGTGTAACACATCAGATTTTTTGTTACTTATTTGGCACTGGCTAGTTGTGCTCCAAGAATGGTTTGCCTCCAAAAATTGACAGTGTTAAAAGATGCACCAAATGATCGTATGTTACTCTTTTACGATACAGACTTTTATTTCATTTTCGAGAACATCCGCTGCTAAATATATGTAGAACAAAATATTGTCATTAAATTTGCAGCAAACGTTTTCAACGTGGAAGTGTTTGATTGGAAAGAGATTTAAATAAGTTACAACTTCTTAATGAGATTATTTCAAGGCTGTTGAATTCTGTAAAACAACCAATTCCATTTCCAGAGCTTGAGCGTCTTTGCAGGCAAAATTAAATGTGTTATTAAAATGGCCGATTTTCTCCTGTATTGTTTTCCGATCTCGAAATTTAGAATCAAAAGTGTCATAGAATTCTTTCAGAGTTGTATATTTTTCTAACAGATTGTCGTGTAGTATGTTAAAAATGCCATAATCAGTATGATGGTATTTATTAAGGTGTATTTTATATTAAATCGGCTACCCAAGATAAGTGATGTTTGCAAATAAGACATCTCACCGTGCTTTCCTCTTGAAACAAAGTAAGTTCATGGCATAGCTGGAAATTACTGAATAGCGGCAACAGCTTAAATAAACAAATACATTTCGAACCAATAATAGCAGATATATTGGTTACGGCTGTTGCCATAAAAGTTGTTTGTAATAAATTAGTTATTTGAAATAACTTGTGTGGTTTAAAGATACTGCGATTATCTGAAATTATATTCTGGTCTTATAATTCTAGTCATATACATGGAAGTTCTCTCTCAAGTATTAAAATATATATTTTATTTATGAAATAGTCAGATAAATATCAATGATGGTCTGACCTTCCGAGATAAATTGTATTGATCCGCTGGAGAATTTATTGACTAGGTCATATCTACGTCTTTTGTGAGCTCTGACATAAACCTGGAAGTGTTCTAAAGTATTGTTTATTTATTCAGAGGTCTCAAAACAGGTGATCTCGATGAAATCTGGTGTCGAGTTTTGAGGAAATGTGTACCTACTAGGTTCGTGTAGATAAAGTGAAAATAGAATTCATCTTAACCACTGCACATAATCAAACTGCTGCAGATAGGAGGAAATAATGATCGATGGCAGTTCCGAGTAAGATGTTATTAGCCATCGTTGTATTGGTTTCTGTTAGTTACGTGACAGCTACGCGTGTTTGTTTACAGAAGTGGAAGCAACATCCTGGGCATTTTGAAAGATGTAGTAGAATCATTCGCTTACACGTTGCTCCTTTAGGCTTTTCTATACATATATGGGATATTTTTACTTTCTCTACTAAGTGAGTAAGTAGGGGAAGTATTGCATTTTACCCAAAAGTTCGGTTCCCTGGAAATCATTTTTAAAAAGTCTGATGTTGCACTCTCGAGACTTTCTCTACTCTTGCACAAACTATTCCTCCAAACTTATTCCAAACCTAGTTAGAAATTCCGTTTTCTTTGCATGACCAAGAGATAAAAAATGAATAACGACCTCCCATTTGGGAACGGTCTGTAAGTATGGCAAAATTCTGACAACAAAGAGCATTTTCGAAATGGTTCACTTCACAGAAAAAGATCATGCGACATAAATTCAGTGTTTTGACGAGATCTTCATTTTTTGTATAGTAAGAGTTGGTCTATCTCTTGCCGTTTACCATTTATGCAAAAGTCATCCAGGCTAAAATTCAAAATATATGTTTCATTTGCCACAAAAGTATCTTAAAGATATGACATTTTATGAAAATCGTTAGTTTTGTTTTTGACAAAATCAAAATTTTCGAAAAGTTTTTCTTGTAAAGGGTAGTTTAAAGTAGAATAATTTTCGTTTTCAACCTACTTTTCATTTTTGAGTCATATTCACTATACACACATACACAAGGACCCTATTAAATTTTTTTATTCAAGAGGCCTCAAAACATACATTTCCGGTGAAATTTCGACATCGAATTTTTGGGTCAAACAAAATACTTTCCCTACTTACTATGCGTAGTAGAGAAAGTAAAAATGACTCATGTGTGTCGTCTTGTGAAACGCATTACTCGAAAACGAAAATTAAATTGAACACCAAAATTGATAAAAAGTTCAGCACCTTCCAAAGTTACGACATGAAGATTTTCAAAAAAATTCCCCTCACCCCGGACTACCCCTTACATGGATACTTTTTCGAACATTTTCGTTAATTCAAAAACGACTATAACGATTTTGACCACCTGAAGGCGAAGCAAATGTGTTATTGTGGAGCTGACTCGTGCTGTTTTTCTACGACATGTACGTTGAAAAAATCTAAACCCTCAATTTCTATTTGAGCTATTTAAATACTATATAACATTGTGGTGATGTAATATGAAGATCTTTTTCTTCTTTGAGTATTGCATAATATCCTCTTTATTTTCCCTTTTATTCCTCGGACGAGCTATAAGTGTTGTCAATCCGTCTCCTGGCGAGTCGTCCTCTTGTCGTTTTCCCATCTAAAGGTCTTGGCAATCTTCCCTAATTTGTATATTGTATATTTTATCTATTAAAGTTTTTCCTTGAAATATGCTTAATACTTTCAATTCCCATGTAGATAATTAATATTGGTTTTGTTTTGACTGTATCTGCTCTAGTTTCTGCTACATACGTTAAGATTGGTCTAACTATTGGGTTATAAATGCGGACTTCACTCTGTACTGCCAAATACTTATTGTGTCTTCTATGTATTCTGATATCTTCCCTCCTTTATCGGCCTGTTTTACTTCTCGACTTAATTTCTTTGCTGTTATTTGTATACCTAAATAATTAAATTCTGACGCCTATTCAATATGTTTTCTTTCCACTTCTAATTCGCATCTCAGTGGTTCTTTCAATACCGTTAGGCATTTAGTTTTTTGTGTGCTTATTTCCATATTATATACTTCCTTGCCCTTATATTGAATTGGAATAATAGCCTTTGTAATCCATCTTCTGTTTCTGATACGAGGACAACATCATCTGCGTAGCATATTTTATGAAATCTTGTGTCTTTCATCTTTTATCCACTCTTTTGTTAGCTCTTCAATTAATTTAGCCATTATACGATTAAAAATGAATGGGCTTAAGGAATCCCCTTGTCTAATTCCCTGATTAATTGTTTTATTATTTTACTTTTATTCTTGTTTTGCAGTCTGTGTTTCTTATAAAGATCACATACACAATTTCAATCACATCTCTGTGTTTGTTTCAGATATATTAATGTTTTTGTTCTGAATTTAATTTGTGCTTGCTAAAAATGTCCCACCTGTCAAATGGTTTTTCAGATTCTAACGATACTATTTCGCCTTTACCAGGCCATTATAACAAAAACTAATGTTGAAGTCTTTTAAAATTCAAGAGAAACTACGTAAGAAAACCTTTATATTTTAGTATTTGTAGTTTTTGTAAATATCAGGCTAACACTTAATAAAGCTCATAAAGTTATAACATTTCAAAAATGATTGCCTGAGTGTCTTAAGTTTTTCTGAAAATTAGAAGTTAATTCGTCAAATTTCAACTTGTTAATCGCTTAAGATAATGAAACATACTGGAAAAAGTGCTGAGAAAAGCGACCTTTCGAACTGAAAAGTGCATTACTGTACTGTGTTTATCACAACGTGTGATAAATATTACCAATAATAATTAGTAAACCAAAGGCACCAAGTTAAAGTATGGGGTATAAACAGAGCAAGGGGCAACAGATTAAATGTTTGTACCTTTTCTAAATGTCGAACCAATTTGACAGATGCCAACCACTCGGAGGCTGTGAAAGTGTTCCGTTCTCCTCTAAGTTGGCTTATACTTACCCTCCCGCCCCTCCCTGTTAGGTAACGTGGATAACTGGTTGGCCTGGGAAACACTTACTTTGTGTGACCAAGGTTAGGGGTTGAATCTCGGCTCTGAACAATGGTAATTAGGGCTGCTTCATACCACTAGATTTACTGGTATATGATTGCGTTTCTTCAGGATAAAATCGGGTAGATGACGCTGAATGACCTTGGCAGTTGCCAATATACAAGGTGTTAGGGTTATGAGTGTGCAGACTTCAACGGCAACTTCTTGACGTTGAGCTGAAATGTATCTTCTCTTATCATTTTGCTACATAGTGCATGGTTACATAAATAAAAAATAAATTTGGTCGAATGTATGATTGTCAGTGTGTCGCCACTCTTATATACTTTTCTTCTGCAATTGGCATAGAGAGTAAGAACTTCAAAATATGAGTTATATGTGTGTTTTATATTTGCTAAAATGAGTCGTTTAGCCACAAAATGATATAAGATACTCGTAGTTGGATTCCAATGGTATATTGGAATAGAATAGTAGACATACGCTTGGCAATGTTGTGTGTACGTAGAGTGGAAGATCAGGAATGTTAACAGTAAAAACTAGTTGGCTGAACACTGCTCGGAAAGCTCTTTTCCTCTTCCCTCCTCTGCCTTGCTCTCGCCTTCTCTTCCCCCTCTGCCCGACTCTACCCCCTCTTCCCTCCTCTGCCCGACTCTCCCCCCTCTTCCCTCCTCTCCTCCCCGCTCCTCTCCTCTACACTTCTTAATGCCCCTCTCTTCTTTTCTCCATTCTTGTTTTCCCTTTTCTCCCTTCTCTTTACCTATCTTCTCTTCTCTTCTTTTCTCTTTTCTCTTTCTTCCTCTTCTGTTCCCTCTTTTCTTCTCTTCTCTTAGTTTCCTCTACTCTCCTCTCTAATTCCCTTCTAAACATGCTCAAAAATGCGTTCTCAATTCTCCAGGATTAAATATTTTTTTGTTTAACATTAAAGTTACACAGTGAGAGACATACATACACACATTTAACAGAACAAAGACTATTTCTCACGAGTATTGGAATCACGCACTGAGCCAGCTGTAAGCAATAACAACACAGCAACTTGGGCTATCTTTACACTTTGCGCAAGCGAGGCGGTAGTGAGAGTTTAATTGGCCGTTACATCGGGCACGTAACTACGAGTTGTGCAACGCACACTCTAGGGCCCAGAATAAATCAATGACATTCTGTGAAAACTTCGAATGAAATATAAACCTTTGAATAGACAAAGGAGACAGACATTCTCATTTCTGGAGTCAGAGACAAACCTCCCCTTTCGCTACCAATTTTACTTTCTCTAGCAGGTAGAAAGGATATTCGATTCTACCCAAAAATTCGATACCCAGATTTTGCTGTAGATAGATCCCCTCAATTCAAAAACATTAGTGTTGCCATTTGGTAACAAAGATGTTTAGTAAATGTTTTAGAATATTGTAACATGTTTGTGTTATCTTCATATTATACTGCCATTTAACAATAAAATAAAGGCATTGACAACTGTTTGTCATAAATGTATATGTTTCAGTATTATTGAGTTCCAGTACTGAGTAAGATGCTGCCATCTTACTGATTATTTTACGTGGGCCCTCCCCATCCTTTACTACGGCCACATTTGTTTACAGTCGTTGGAATTAAACTCACGATGTTCTGCTTTGAGTGGAGAGTCAGTATATTTCGGCCTTTAATAAGCATCTGGTGCATTCGAGTTAAGAGGGGCGTTCGCAAATGATTTACAATAATTGCTTTTTATAGCTTATTTATTAATAAAAATCTGATGTGTTGCACTCACATGACTTTCTCCACTCTTGTACTAACCATTCCTACAAACTCTTATTCCTTTGCAGAAGTTATCTTATTGTTTATTTCCTTGTAGGTGAAAGAGGAATATTAGAATACAGCAGGCTTTGAGCAATAGCCAAATCTTTTAAAGCTTTGAGATTCCGTTCTCTTTGCACACTTAACATATAAAAAATTAACGAGTTCCATTTCACAAAAGTTTTAAGTTTTCCGAAACTGGCAGAAATAATAAGGAATATCTCCGAAATGGCTCTCTCCACAAAAAATTTATTCAGACATAAATTGTGTTTTAGCGAGACCTATATTTTATGTACAGTAATATTTTGTCTATCTCTTGCGGTTTGCGAGTTATTCCAAAGTCATCCAGAGTAAATAGGACTACATAGGCTATAGCCAGAAAATTCAAGATATACGTTTCATTTGTCATAAAAATATCTCGAACATATGACATTTTAATCAAAATCGCTACAGCCATTTTCAAGAAAATAAACATTTTCCATGTAAAGGGTAGTTTAGGTTGGGGCTATTTTCCTCAAAATCTTCGTATCGCATCCTTGAAAGACGTTAAACTTAAATACCAACTTTGGTTTTTAACCGAATTTTCGTTTTTGAGTTATGCTGTCCACACACACACACACACACACACACACACACACACACACACACACACACACACACACACACACACACACACACGGACCTTTTTTTAGAAGTGCTTTTTTGGATTCAGGGGGTCTCAAAACATATATTTCCGGTGAAATCTCGACATCGAATTTTTGGTTGGAATGCAATACTTTCCCTACTGACCAGTAGAGAAAGTAAAACTGTTTCAATGTACCTGGGATGTCTCAATATATTCCCCACCAATGTCAACACACTTCCTGGGAACTTTTATTGCGTCATGGAAGCATTGCTTCGGGGTAATATGGCCCCACAGCTGCCTGGTGTTCCTTACTGTTGCCGAAATTTTACGTTGCAGCGCGCCTTTTATGTTATCAAACAAAGATTTTCTTCTTGCTCTATGGTGGTGGTTCATCAGTTTCTCCAAAAAAATCTGGATCTTCATTCTTCATTTCCAATACTGGACAACAGACTTCAACTCAGCTCTGTTTCTGGGCCTGCTTCAAGTCTCTTGAAATGCAATGTGCACATACCTTTTTTGGCTCCTCTCTTCAACAAAAACCATGCAGTCTATCTTTGTCCATGATAGTCGCCTTCCATCTGGTCCATGGCTTTCTCTACTTAGCAACAAAGAAGTGCTGTTCTGTTACCACACACTCTCTTCACAACTACCTTCTAGTGCCTGCGTGGCGTACTAGAGTAAGTTCATCGTCGCACGAGAAGACTTCCCTAGATGGAAATTTTTTTTAAACAACGCGACTATAGATCACTTCCGAATGCCCCTCGTACTTCCCGTAAGGTGCATGTGATAGGGATACCTAAGCGGTTCAGGGATTAGAAGAAGTGCCATATATGGTAAAATAATTTATGTAATAGAGGATTAGAAAAAGGGCCTCTATGTGCGTGTTTTTGGGTATCAGTGTGTGTAAATGTGAAAAGTATAACTAAAAAATGAAGTCAGTGAAATACTAAACTTGGTATTTAAGTTCAAGATCATCCAAAGATGTGAAATGAAGATTTTCAAGAAAATCCCCCAGCCCAGATTACCCTTTATATGGAACATTTCTCAAAAATAGCTCAAGCGGTTTTGATTAAAATACTGTGACAACGGCCGAACGCCTAAAAGGACGCTCGAGGTCAAGCCACCTCACACCACTACGCTGCTAGGCAACGTGTGGCCAATAAACAAGGACAATAATAGTCAGAATGGGACACAGACCGATTCTAGACGTTTTAAGAAGTTTTCGACTGCCGTCTTGTTCGGAAACGTTTCCAGAAAAACGTGTAGATATTTCCAGAGAAATCGGAGGTATCTAATTCTCGGCTATATAAGCGAGTCGCACGAACACAGAAGTCACTTTCTAAAGTATGTGTTGAGAGAGTCTGAGTCTGTGTATCGTCAGAGAAAGTTTTGGACAGTCAATCGTTGGAGTTGTTTGTTGTGTACAGTGGGAGTATTTCTATCAAGATTAGGATAAAACAGAACGGCTGTAAGGTAGAAGATCACGAAAGCTGTAAATTGGTTAATGATAAAACAAAACTGTATTTTGTGATTCAGTTTTTAAGTTGCATTAAAATAACTAATATGCTCAAAATATTTTATGTGAAATGAAAGACATATCTTCAATTTTCTCAGAGATCTTCGTGCTGATTGAGTTTCATAACTCTTAAACCGTAAGAGATTCACAAATCAGAAAATGTAGATCTCGTTTTATGGCGTTAATATTTTCCCAGGTGTTCTTTGTTATTGGTACAGTACGAGTCATGCAGACGAATTACGTAGAAATTACATGATATGATATGATTTTCAGAAGTTCTTAGAAATTATATTTTAATGATGCATTTTTAAAGCAATACACTGCACCTAAATGTTTAAAAGTTTACAAACAAATATATGTATGTACGAAGAAAACGTTATTTTCTGCTTGGTCCTGCTTTAAACAAACCAGTTAATTTGGCCTGTTTGACCCTTGTTACATTAAGTGCATATACATCATTTTGCAAACTTATTGATGAACTTGGAGGCTTTTTGCGCTGATATAACGCCTACAAACATTTAGCGCTTAACACTACACTCACTTTAGGTATTTAAATATTTGACTCGTCATCTCCATTACTGTCGATATCTCTTCATCACCACCACACATCACCAATAATCTCCTCATTTTTTAGTTCCCCACACATATAGCAAAACTTTTTTTATCTTTACTTCTCGTGTATTGCTAGGACATTGCCCTTCCAAAAGCTGTCGGCTATACCAGCAAAGGTCCTTGTCTTTTGTTTCAGCGGCCGAAAGCCGCCCGCTTGCGTCTTTGACAACAGGGATAAGGAATACAGGCCCCGAGTTTATTTCAATGCAGCGTATGCCATATACTTATAATTACCTAAATCTCAGTTGTATTTCACTGAAGTTTAATACGTATAACAGCTAATTTCATATAAATATAGTTACTTATAAGTAAGGTTCTATTAACACGTTTCTAAATTACACTTTGCTGGAACCTACAAAAATTTACGAAAAAATAGAGATTGCTCAGAACTGGGTTACGTATAAAGTAGGTTCAACCGCATTTTGATTTAAAGCAAAAAGGGCAGTGGCCCAAGATAAGTAGGGTATGTATGCCATGTGTGATATCAACCTAAGTGAAAACACGGTGGAGGGTGTTGCGGCTTCTTTCACCGCCGACGTCTGCAGATGCGTGCTAATATCCAAAAAGTGGGCGTGCTTATACATTTTCGTGCTGAAACATTAACAGCTTCAGCTGTTTACAGCTTCCTTGCGCAGATTTTAGCTCTGTATCTGTGTCGTCTCCTACGTAATGTCCAGACCACACATGTTTGACAGAGTTTCAGAGTTCAAGGTCACCTGTACTGCCTATTGCTTTGTATCCCCAAAGTTGGCTACATTTAATAAACTCTTTACTGTTGTCATAAGTAAAAGAAAAAAAAATATGTATGCACTCACATGACTATCTCAACTCATTCTTGTTCAAACTATTGTTAAAAACGCTTATTCTTTTTATCTAATTCCCGTTAATCAAGATAAAGGTTTGTATAAATACTTTTATTGCATATTTCCTTATAGATACCATGGGAATAGACCGGATTCAAAAAGTAATCAAATCTTTTACGAGCTGGTCGGTATGTGTGGGCTTTCACATTGCATTATCTTTACATGTTCAGGGCATAAAAAAACGAACGAGTTTCATCTGAGAAATTAAAAAATTGAGAAAATCAAACTGGAAAATTCATAGAATGATTTAACATCTCTAAAATTTAAATAAACGTATTGTTTTCCAATGGATCCCATCCCACTGTGGAATTTCTGGAAATGATCAAGCAGACCTGTTAGACAAGAAGGGTTCCAAAATTGCTCAAAGAACAAAACAAAATATCCCCTATGAAACAGTTAAAAGGTTATCAAAAACATCTTCACAAAAAATATGATGAATATCCTGCTTCTTCTGAAAAACTTAACTGCATCTCCAAAATAAACTTAAAACAATTCCAGATCTACCAAGAAAATCAGTTGCAATGTTTAGACTGGTCATTTGTTCAAGTTTGGATTAATGACTTCCCCATAGTGCTGTTCATGTGGGAAAAATGACATAATGAACATTGATCACCTAATTGTATGTGAAATTCTCCAAAATCAAGATGATCTAGTCTCTAAATATTGGGAGGCAAGAAGAAGAAGAATTATCAAATTATGAGCATTAGACACATACACACACACGCACGCACGCACGCACGCACACACACATTTTTGGACAGTACGATTTTGTTTCTCGTACGGTTTACTAGATATGCAAACTACTCAGAATGAAGAGTACTTCAGAGACTATTACCAGAAAATTCAAGATATTTCATTTGTCATGAAAATAACCTAAACATGTATTTTAATCAAAATCGTTTGAGCAGTTTTTCTGAAAATTCAAACGTTGAAAACTTTTTAATGCAAAGATTTTGTTGGTTGGGGGGGGGTGTCCTTGAAAATGTTGGTATTTCATGTTTTGAAGGGGTAGAACCAATCACACGTTTGGTTTTTGATCAACCTTTCGTTTTTAACTTACACTCTCACAGATACACAGACAAACACTTACACATACGTTCACCCAGAGCCTTTTATAAAAATGCTTTTATTTTTTGTCCAAGGCCTCAAAACATACATTTTCGATGAAATATAAGTAGCGTATTTTTAGATGCAATAGAATTCTACACATACAGTCTGCGATGGCCGATAAAAACTAACTTCTATGGTTTTAATTAAAATGTAATTTATTGATTTCTAATGTTACTGTTTTCTCTTTTTATACAACTACAGTAAAACCCTGCAAATTCGAAATTCTGGCTAATCCGAACACAAAATCCTCGATTAAAAAACAATAAAACACTTATTTACTAATAATTTTGTTACAGAACTGCCGAACTCTATATTGAAGCTACATACATCGGAACGCAATGTTTATTGCACAAAAATGTTTTGCTGTATTTTGTACCACTTTCCCCCTTGTCAAGTCACATAAGCATTTCGTATTTGATTTAACTATGCTTTAGTTTGGTTGACATCGTACTGCACGGTATAACTAGGGTTGCCAACTTTAAACTGGAGCCAAAATTGAACAACTCGAAAGTGTAATTGTTATAATAATAATAATGATTATTATTATTATTATTGTTATTATTATTATTATTATTATTCACAACACATTAGAGAATAAATACATTATTGCTCCTATAACACGAAACATGCATTTATGTAATGCGATTAAACTTGTAGACTTAGCTTGCAGTTGCACACTAGGCATGTGTTTCTTTGGAGACGGTTATAAAAAATATTACTTAATACGCTTAAACAAAGAGTGGAACTCTTAGAATACTATAAAGAAAGTAGCATAAACAAAATAAGTTAATAAAAACATGGGGAAGACATTATGTAACGCACTGTTAAACACAAATGTCACAGGAAGAAAAGCGAGTAGAGAAAGCCATGTGAATGCAATTCATTGCATTTCTATTGCAAACATTTTGTATAAATTGATTGTAGGAGAGGTAGTAGATTAGGACATGTGACTGTGTTATGCAAAGGAAAAGCGGTACAAAAAATCATGTGAATGTAATACGTTGCATAATAGAATGGATAGTCTAAAAACCTCCAAAAAGTACTTAGATGCGCCAACTTTCATGGTGAACGATCAACCCTTATACACTGCATTTATATTTCAAAAATAGCAAATTATATGCATTTTATGTTGAAGGGTGAGTAGAAAAAGAAGGTGAGAAGAGAAAACCGTGTGAATGTAATGTTGCATTTATATTTCAATTATAGAAAATTGTTTGCATTGTGTGTGTGTGTGTGTGTGTATGTGTGTGTGTGGTGTGAAGAGAGTGATGGAGAGTTCATTAAATTTTTTTAAAAATGTTTTTTACATATTTTATATAGTCATAATTACTTAACTATTTACCTGCATCATTTTATTAAATCTCCATTTTATTTGTGTATTTTTTAAACTTATTTAATGAATAAATTTAAATGTTTATCATTATATACTAGACCTATATCGCATTTTAATTAAGGCCAATAGAGTGAGATGGCTAGGGCATCTGTAGGATGGGGATAATCAAAGGAAAAAAGGGTCACTTTGAGCGATCCATTATATGCAACGAGAAAAGTTGGAAGACCGCCCACCACATGGCTTGATGATATGGAAAGAGAGCTGAAGGCAATCAAGCCTGGGTAGAGTTGGATGGATGTGTATCATTGGAGTGGTCTTGGGCTAATAAGGCTCTTGTAGCAAAGAAGAAGAAGAATCACTAATCTTCTTTCTTCTATCAACACAAAAGCTTTTCACTTTCTCCCACAACATTTCACTCCACTAATATCCTCCAATGTTTTCCAACAACTCGACCTCCAAACCTTGTCTTCATACCTGTAATACCACCCTAACTCAACTGTCTCACCCGCTCCACAACTGCTCCCTGACACACACAAGTTGGAAAGCTTCTATATTTCACACGCCCCATAGAAGCGGTTTCCCGCATGCACGCAAGTAAGAAAAGTTGCCGCGTCACTGATTCCTAAGGGGCAGTGTGGCGTACCGAAGTGAGCTGTCACCAAGGTAATGCTTGTGTTTATAAACCTCGCGTGGTCGTGTTCTACTGGTTAAGGTATAATTAATGAAATTTTCACCATTACGGTATACACGGCCATGCTTATGGTCTACGGGAAAGATATTAACCTTATCGTAAATGTACATAGTCTCCAACCTAACATTTGTATTATGCAATCTAGGGACATTTATAACAAACAATGAAATTCATGAGATAAACAGTAGACATACGGGCAACATCCATCATCCCAGTGTAAAACTTTCTTGCTTCCATAAAGGTGTATACTATGGAACCATAATAGTACATTGCGGGTACTAATGTGATAACCACTTTGTACGGAACGAGGAAAGGTTTGAAACAATCTGATGTGTTGCACTCACATAACTTTCTATACTCTTGTACTAACCACTCTTACAAACTCTTATTACTATATCTTCTTCATATTAGTTGAGATAAATATTTATACAAATTATCTTATTGCTTATGTTCTTGTATGTGCAAGGGGAGTATTAGAATACAGTAGGCTTTGTGCGATAGTCAAATCTTTTAAATTTTTGAGATTTCGTTCTCTTTGCACACTTAATATATATAAAAAATGAACAACGAAAGTTTCAAGTTTTCCGAAACTCGCCCACATAACAAGCAATATTTCCGAAATGGTTAAGCTTACAAGAAGATTTATTCAGACATAAATTGTGTATTTTGGCAAGGTCTACATTTTTTGTATAGTATGATTTGGTCTATCTCTAATGGTTTAACAGTTCTGCAAAAGTCGTCCAGAGTAAATACGACTACAGGGGCTATGGCCAGAAAATTCAAGATATACATTTCATTGGTCATAAAAATATCTCAAACATATGACATTTTAATCAAAATCGTTAGAGCCATTTTCAAGAAAATCAAAATTTTCGACAAATTTTCCATGTAAAGGGTAGTTTAGGGTGCGGCTGTTTTCTTCAAAATCTTCGTGTCGCACCCTTGAAACATATTAAACTTAAATACCAACTTTGGTTTTAACGGACTTTTCGTTTTTGAGTTATGCTGTCCACAGACACACACACGGACCTTTTTCTAAAAATACTTTTTTGGATTCAGGGAGTCTCAAAACATATATTTCCGGTGAAATCTCTACATCGGATTTTTGGGTGGAATACAATACTTCCTTCGACTTACCAGTAGAGAAAGTAAAATCTGATGTGTTGCACTCACACGACTTTCTCTACTCTTGTACTAACCATTCTTACAACCTCTTATTCCTCTATCTTCTTCGTGGTAGTCGAGATAAACATTTGTACAAATTATCTTATTGCTTATTTCCTTGTAGCTGCAAGGGGAATATGAGAATACAGTAGGCTCTAAGCGATACTCAAATATTTTAAAGCTTGTAAATTCCGTTCTTTTTGCACGCTTAACATATAGTAAAAACACTATTATAAGAAGTAGTAAATACAAGTTACACTTAAAATGAAACAATGTTGTGTATTTGGTGGAATGGTAACCTCTATTATGAGAAGTACTGGAACATAAAAGTAAACAAATTGTAGGAACGGCTTAGAACTCTTATTAACCTAAGTTCTTCTCGTTGCGTTACTACTAAATGTGACAAAGGAAAGGGTGGCCCCATATAAAGTAAATGGTGATTGGCACATTGAAGTGTTAATTGGTAGCATCGTAGCGGAATATACATTTGGTATCTGTGTTAGAAAAAGAATCAACGAGGAGATTTTATTCTTGTTTTTGCTGGATTTAAGCTATATTGATATCAATAAATATAAAGAAAAGACCGAAATATTGCGACGTAACTTGTTTGAGTTTAGGGCGCCTATATATTTATTGATTTTAATGTTAAATTAATAGTCCTCTTCTTCTCGTTCTTGGTCCTCTTGTTCTTGCCTCGGCTGTTTTTGAGACTGCTTAATAGGTCGTGGGAAAAATGAGTGGTTATCTTAGAGTGGATTGAAATAAGTATTAATAAAAATGAAATGAAGGGGAAAGACAATTGCACTTTTATTACAATGTTCAGCAGCTAAAACTTGAATACTGTACATTATAAATATAGACCGACTTTCAATAAATATGCCAAATGATTCACTTCACCGTCACCAAGAACGTATATAGCCGAATAAACATACGATGGTATTGCCTAAATGAATCTTGGATGGAATTTAGCCTGACGCTTGTCTTGTAGCACGGAAACTTTCACTCTATCACTTAAACATACTTATACGTCGTGTTCTCCGTAGGATTGTAGACAGACCACTCTGCTAAAACTATATCAAACCTCCCTACTCTTGCCTGCCAAAATATTGAATTTCTATTGGTTGCCTAGAATGTGGTATATTTCAAATTGAATTGCTTCGGGATTTCTCATTGAGTAAGCGCGCGAAACTGCTGCTCCCACGCTCTAACACGAATCTAACAGACGCTCTGCTAACAATGTATGATGTTTTATGACTGTTGCACAAAAATAGGACTACAAACAATATACTATATAGTTTTATTACTTCTGGGGTCAGTATATGGCTGCCTGTTCTTGCATTCTGGTGAAATGAATTCTTGTACTATATGAAACTTATTGTAATATATAGAAATATTTATTTAAATTGTAAATATCTTATTACGCGCGGGATACCGTCTCAATATGCACCATTAATCGTGTATTATGCAACGAGAACATAACTGCCATTAGGTATAAGCAAGTTTAATACCACTATTTATGATCGACCACGAGTCAGGATTAAAACATTCATAAAACTTCTGAATATTCCACGCTGCATATTATTGTCACTGGTGTGCGACTTTTTGACCATATATTGTTATTCGATTGAACATGCGAGCATCGATAGTTGCGACTTCAACTTTTATTGTTTTACTGTGCTATAGCCTTACAAAATCTGATGTGTTGCACTCACATGACCTTTTCTACTCTTGCACAACATTCCTGCAAACTCTTACTCTTCTATGTTTTTGCTGTAGTTGAGATAAGCATTTTTAGAAATTACCATATTGCGTATTTCCTTCAAGGGGATTATGATGTGAGATTACCTATGTGGTTTACCGGGAGAAATACGAATCGGTTGGAGAATTCGATGTGATTCTGTCAGGTTGTCGCAGTAGCTTAATGGTTAGAGGATCTACCTGGCAAGGGTGGAGTTTGTGGTGCAGATCCCAGCTGTGGCTTTGAATTTTTCAGTTGCGATTCTGCCTCTCAAACGTTAGCCACACACGGCTTGTGTGTTTAAAAACACCAACAGTAAGTTTGTTGACATAAATAAACAATGTTAGGATGTTTTTTACATTATTAACACTAATTATTACATAAAGAGTAGCTTTATCCCATAAACCGAAATCAATAGTTTCGCTTTCAGCTATGGGGGAATGCGTGCAGACAGCGAAGTATTAATTGCTACATACTGAAGTTTTGGTTGGTAATTAGTATCGTCATGAACAGGTGCGCCTTTGATTGGTGGATTAGCAGTGTCGTTATGATTCGGTGCAGCTTTGATTGGTGGATTAGTAGTGTTATTATGAACTGGTCCATCTTTGATTGGTGGATAGCAGTATTGTTCTGAACTGTTGCACCTTTGATTGGTAGATTACCAGTATAGAGTAAAACTAGTGAGTACTTGATTGGTGGATTACCAGTGTCATTATGAACTGTCCACCTTTGATTGGTGGATAGCAGTATTGGTATGAACTGGTGCACCTTTGATTGGTGGATTACCAGTGTCATTATGAACTGGTCCACCTTTGACTGGTGGATTACCAGTGTCACTATGAACTGGTCCACCTTTGATTGGTGGATTACCAGTGTCATTATGAACTGGTCCATCTTTGATTGGTGGATTACCAGTATCATTATGAACTAGTCCAAACCTTTATTGATGGATAGCAGTATCGTTATGAACTGGTGCACCTTTGATTGTTGGATAGCAGCATCGGTATGAACTGGTGCACCTTTGATTGGTGGAAAGCATAGCGTTATACGTGTATGTAATGAAGTCCATTACAGTGACGTATAAGCTCTTCATTATGGCATAATCGAGGATAAAGGTAATTGCTAATCTTTGCAAATCTGAATTATTTATCCACGTCAACGAATATAAGTACATAGCGATGCATATGGCACCATTGGGCTAAAACGGGAAGCAGAAGATGAGACCTTGTGCTTTATGCAAAATGTCCTACATCATTATTTCTTGTAACGATGGTAAATAAAATTATGAAACCAAGCGCACAATCTTTTGTTTTGAGAGCATCGTCAGTTTCTCACAAGATTGAGTAGCACGTTATTATATGTAGCGCGGAGACTTGAAGATTCGTTTGAACACTTTGTTTTGCTCAGTGGAAACGTAAGAGGTAAAAATACTTCAAACGTATTTTATTGTTCATAAAATAGCTTTGCCTCTATCAATAAACAAGAACGTTTATAAGAACTGTTGCTCTGCGCCATTGGGTTCCCACTCTTACGTCATCAGGGTCCTGTATCTTTTGTTTGCTTTTTTTGCACACTTTTCATTTTCTCTTAGTGATTGCCAATTCGCAGAGTAAGAGACTGAATGATTGTTAAAGCCTCGTTTGTGGTTAGGTAACTATATTAAAATTACTGTCACTCACAATAGATATTTGGAGTACTAGTTACAAAACTACAGTTTAGTAACGAGAGGCTCGAGTTAGAACATTACCTAAGGGTGGATAAGAACCGCGCATTACTAATCCCAAATTTTACTTTCTCTACACGTATACCGGTCAATGAATAAAAAATCTGATGTGTTGCACTCACATGACTTTCTCTACTCTTGTACTAGCTATTCTTACGAACTCTTATTCCTACATCATCTTCGTGTTAGTTGAGATAAACATTTGTACAAATTATCTTATTGCTTATTTCCTTGTAGATGCAAAGGAAATATTAGAATACAGTAGGCTTTGTGCGATAGTCAAATCTTTTAAAACTTTGAGATTCTGTTCTCTTTGCACAATTAACATATAAAAAAATTTAAAACCAAGATCCATTTCACGAAAGTTTTAAGTTTTCCGAACTCATACACATAATGAGGAATATCTCCGAAATGGTTCACTCTACAAAAACATTTATTTGAACATAAATTGTGTCTCAGCGAAATCTACATTTTTTGTGTAGTAAGACTTTGTCTATCTCTTACGGTTTACGAGTTATTTAAAAGTTAGCCAGAGTAAACAGGACCACAGGGGCTACAGCCAGAAAATTCAAGATATACATTTCATTTGTCATAAAGTGTCTCAAACATACCATACTTTAATCAAAATCGTTAGAGCCATTTTCAAGAATATCAAAATTTTCAAAAAAATTTTCCATGCAAAGGGTAGTTTAGGGTGTGGCTATTTTCTTCAAAATCTTCGTGCTGCATCCTTGACAGACATTAAACTTAAATACCAACTTAAGTTTTTAACTAACTTTTCGTTTTTGAGTTATGCTATCCACAGACACACAGACACTCACACGGACCTTTTTCTAAAAATGCTTTTTTTTTTATTCGGGGGTCTTAAAACATATTTCCGGTGTAATCTCGACATCGAGTTTTTGGGTGGAATACAATACTTCCCCTACTTACCAGTAGAGAAAGTAAAAACCTGCAGGACACAGAAGTCGGAAGAGGCCGGAGGGTCTATGCCAATTAAAGAGAGAGAGAGAGAGAGGAATAATAGCATGTACTTACAGGACAGTATATTTCGCACATTATATTTTGTAATCCGCTCATATGTGTGATACAAACGCAGCCAACTGCCATGTGCGTATGATTTTTGTCTAGAATGCTTAAAGCAAACCGTCAGGCGTATCTTGGGGGTGTGTATACTCCATAGTAAAGCTAGGTAACAAATGAGTATTGCTGGCAGTTTGACGGCGATAAATTCACAAGCGGTTCTCTGGTGCTGTGCCAGGTTGGACAGCTCAGCGGAACTCAATGAAATCTGCTTAATTTGTATTTAAAAATATCGAAGAACGTGCCAAATGTTCGAGGTGAGGACTGGAGGGAAAAAAGTTTTGACCTCTTTAGTTCTCCTATTTTATTGCAACAGAAAATTACGGAAATAATTTTGTAACTGGTTCCCTTTCTCCCTAATGGTTTGCATTTATCACGCATGTAGAAGTTTTACAACCTCGGTGAGGTAAGTGTGTGAAATGCTACATTTAGAGATTGTTGAATAAATTAATGCACCTACTTCCGCTAGCTTTCGTCTCCCGTATTAAGGAGAGCTGTCATATAAAATAAACAAAAAATTTATTTTTACGTTCCACCCAAGACTTCGGTCCCAGGATTTTACTGGAAATATAGGTTTTGTAGTCTCATGAACAAAATTACATCTTTAGAGAAATCTGATGTGTTGCACTCACATGATTTTCTCTACTCTTGTACTATCCTTACAAACTATTATTCCTCTATATTCTTCATGTTAGTCGAGATAAACATTTGCAGAAATTCTCTTATAGGGTGCAAGGAGAATATGGGAAAGCAATAATCAAATCAAATCATCTGAAGCTTTGAACTTCCTTTCTCTTTGCACGGTCAATAGATAAAACAATGGATAACGACCTTCATTTGAAAACGTATATAACTATTACAAAATTCTGACAAATAACAAGGAATATATCCGAAATCATTTAATATAAATTGTGTGTTTTAAAGGGATGTATATTTTTGTATACTACGATTTGATCGGTTTATCAGTTATACAGAAGTCATCAAGAGTAAACAGGACTACATGGGCTAGAGCCAGAAATTTCAAAATGTACATTTCATTTGTCATAAAAATATCTTGAACATATGGCAGTTTAACTATCGTTGGTGACATTTTTGAGAAAATAAAACTTTTTGAAAAATGTTTCATATAAAGGATAGGGTGGAGGGACTTTCCTCAAAATCTTCGTGTCGCATTCTTGAAAGATGTTAAACTTAAATACCGAACTTGGTTTTTAACACACTTTTCTTCTTTGAGTTATCACACACACACACACACACGCGCGCGCGCGCACACGCACACGCACACGCACACGCACACGCACACGCACACGCACACGCACACAGACACACACACACGGATGTTTTTCTAAAATGCTTTTTTGGATTCAGGGACCTCACAACTTATATTTCCGGTGAAATCTCGACTTGGGATTTCTGGGTCGATTACTTCCCCTACGTAAAAACAATATGTCGCTTATATACAACACTTGATATTTATGCTCACCGTTTTCCAAGAATTCATTATGTTCAAGAAAATCCCTCCATCCAAAACTACGTTTTATAAGGACAATTTTTGGAAAAGTTTTAACAATTTTGTCAAAAGTGTCATATGTTTAAGTTATTATGACTCCGGCCGCGGCGTACCACAAAGCACGGTTGGTATTGAACTGCCCCACCCCACTGGTGGTGCGTCTACCAAAGGCGCTCAAGGTCAGGCTGCCTCACGTGACTGTTGTGAACATGTGACAAGAATTAGAGCGGCAAAACCAAATGGGGTTTTCTAGATCATAGCGTCCGGCTGCCGGCGTATTTGTATAAGTTCGAGAAAGGACCATGTTACGTCATCCCCGCTATATAAGAAGTAGAAGTGGCAGGAGTGAGTTCAGTTCAGCTTTCCTTTAGTGTGTGTGCGTGCGCGTGTGAGAACTGGCGGAGAATAGCGAAGCAGTTAATGAGTGTTAAGTGATCGTATCGTCAAAATCAGCTGTGTGAGAAATAAAGTGAAGGATACTAAGAAGTCAAGGTACCAGAAGAGAACAGTTGGGTTGTAATGTCACGAAGGACTGCAGTCTATCTTACAGTCAATAAAGGAGAACTGTTTGTTGATCATTTAGTTTTGAAGAAGAATAAAGTGACAGGAAAAGGTGGCTGAACTGGATATTTTCCGCTTTTGTCACAGTGGTATCAGAAGTGGGATTTATCAAATTGTCATTTTGTTGCAATATTTTCATGACAAATGAAATTTATATTTTGAATTTTTTGTGAGTAGCCTTAGACACCTTTATTCTGGATGACTTTGCATAACTGGTAAACCGTAAGAGACTGACAAAAGCTTAAGATAAAATATGTGGATCTGGTTAGGTGAAATTTATTTTGTGGAGAAAGCATTCTTGAGATATTCCTTGTTATTGGTTTGAATTTTGTGGTACTAATACTTTTCTCAAGTAGGAAGTCATTCGTTCTTTATGTTCCGGGCATGGAAAGAGAAAGGAATATCGAAGCCATCACATAGTGAGCAGCTGTTAAAAAAGTTGACTATCACTTAAGCCTACTATACTAATTCTTTTATTTGCATTTTACCTATAAAGAAAATGCAATAAAACAATTTATACAAATGCCTCCAATAACATGATGTATGTAAAAAGGAAGAGCTTTAAATAGTTTGTACAGGAGTGAGTAGAGAAAGTCATGTGAGTGCATTCATTGGATTTTTATATTTTTCCTTCGATTTTGTTATCTGGTATTTAAATATTGTAACATGCTCCCAAAATTTTGTTTCGGTATTCCACCAGAAACTGCATGAAATTGAATATCTAAGTTGCCCCCTATGGAGCTTTCTAATCTCGGGTAAAACAATTTTTACAGTCATATGAACCTAATGTTTGTCATGTATTATATTTTCTAAATGTATGTAATAGGGATGAGACGCTATCACTATTTCCCAATACCAATACTGATTTTCAAGCCATGATGCTTGATATTGGATATTCACTTTATAAAAAGCTATGACAGCAATAGCGTGTTCACTGAACCATGTTCTTACTTGTAGTTATCTGTATATAAACACATGTAACCAATTTTGTTTTTGCTTATCACTTTCAGATGTCGCAACATCAATTCTGACAGCCACAGGAAACTCGTACATTACTTTTTAAAATAGGTTCTGTAAACTTCACTCAGTGTATGAGTGAAATATGCTTCTTTCATCTTTATTCACAACTCAGTTAACGCTGTAGGTTACATGAGCATAGCTACTCCTTCCCTCATTGTCTTGTTTGCTTTCGTTTAGACACAAGAGTCTATGGAATGTTGCACTCACAAGAAACGCAGTCCATAGATCCATAGTCCAGCAACTTTTTGGAGACACGTGCAAGGCAATAACGTGAAGTCTGGTCTTCTTTAATTCCTTATCTAGCATGAGGTTAACGCAACATATAATAATACAAAACTTATTAATTTAAAAGTATTGAAAAATTACCACATACTTATCAAAGTTCTATCCCTAGTAAGTACCCATATTTCACAAACTATGAGATACATTTTAATGAACTTTAAGCTTCGTTTCCATGCAAGGACATTCTAATAGGTATTAATTTTATAAATGATATATAGCACACTTAGTTGGAAAGAAATATACATTTTGAGACATTCCTTTAAGAAAAAATCACAATAAATAAAGATTAAGAGAAAATATCACGCAAAGGAGTTATTTTGCTTTATTAAATAAATAGTTTACACAACTTCATGTAGTCGTTGAAAGTTATTTTAAAATTGTGCATAAACATAATCCTAATTTTTTTAAAAAAAAAAAATCTTTTGTAGTTTTGTAAAAAAATATTTGGTCAATTTTGTTGAAACTAGACAACTACACATTCTTATATGTACCTATGTCTTATAAACCTGTAAAGGCTTATCTACACTTCTTAAAGCTGTGCCAAAAGAAAGAAAGTTAGGATTTTATTTGTAATATCCTATTTTTAATTCACATCTTCCCTGAAAAAATCGTTCACGTGATCACAGAAAGGAGAAAAAGGAAAAAGAAAGGAAGAAAATATGTTTTTGGTATTAATAATCAAATGAGTTGAGAAAATTCAAATATAATTTATTCAAAACTTCAAAAAGAAATTCTATTTGACATTTTAGGTATATGTATGTTTCTAAATCGATTACAAAACTATTCACAACAATTTTATACATTTAAATAATTGGTCTGTATAAATGTATACCTATAGTAGTCTAAAACATAATCACAGCTCTAGCCGTTTTTGGTTTGCATTTCTTTGGTTTGACTTTTTATTTTGTCCTACTCACATCGTAAATTACTTTCGACTATGTTTTTCTAGTTTTATCAAAACTTCTATACTCTGCTTTAAATCAAGTTATACCTTGTAGTACTTTAGTCTTTTATTGAGTCGACCATTTAAGATATAGCCACAAAACAAAATTTGACAAGCTAAATTATACAGTTACCACAACTAGATGTCGAAAACCGTTGCATGCTCTTTTTTAATATAAATGTAATCGAAAACAAGTTTTACACATGATTTCTTTATGTAATAATTCCTAGTCATTTGTTTTATTGATTTCATAACAGTATTACACATTCTCCTCATAGCTTGTTGAATATACAGAGTGATCTCTCTTTGGGGCTTCTAAAGTAACATATGATGTAATCTTTGGTATACAAGTCTTCCTAGCAGGTGCGAGAATTCATAGCTTCTGCGAAGTGAGTTAATGCTATTAAAGCTAACAAAGTCAGCAAGTAGCTCCTACCAACCCAGACACGTCACTTTGTCACAGCTGACCGCAGGACACACGAGGTCCCAAGTTCCGAGCCTTATATATTCGTGAGCCATTCTTAGAACTGACTCGATAGTGCTACAGTTATCCTTTATAATAAAATTCTGCTACTCTAATTGTTAATATTTTGCTTTCTATTGTTTCACAGAAGCCTCCTTGCTTTACTTTCATTAGCTGAACTAAACTTTTATTTGTGCAACATGAAACATCAATGAGCGTGTCACTTCAGCTGATGGAAGAAGAGAAATCTTTCACTTCAGTCAAGTTAATAATAACTGAGAGGCTTCCGAAAATAAAACTCAAACCAGTTGTTAACGTTTAAAGTAGTAGAATTATATTGCTGTTGGACTCGAATGTGCCGAAAGCGTTTTTCTTTTCAGGCTAGTAACTAAGGAACCACAAACTCTAACTAAATGAATATAAGACCGCACTGACATGTATTTTTATCAAATGGACCCCTTTTTATGATCTGGGTTTAAGACCGCCTATTATTTTCGCAAAACGAGCCCAATTTGAAGGGAAAAAATCCACGGTGTTATTCAAAAAGCGAAAAGACTACTTGAAATAAGAGTTCAATATACTAATAGTGTATGTGATATGGTTAGATTAAGGTAGAGCGCCAAAGGTGGTTTAGATTACGTCACATAAACCACATAGCAAAATCACTCTGTATAAGAACTGGTCTATGTATGAATTGTCTAGTATTACAAACACGTGCATGGCCTGAAAAATAATATGGAGCATTTAGGGTTTCGTTTAACAATTTTTTAAATATAACCATTGTTGGTTTGCGCAGAAAGTATAATAATATAATATATGATGAAATGCTGGCTGGATACTGGTCAATAACGTGTTGTAATCCAAAAGAAGATTATTTTAGAAATAGAACATTGTTATAAATAGCAAGGTTTAAGTTCAAATCCAAGAAATTCTGAGATATAAATGAATTTCACTCAGTTTCGAAACTAACGGTCAGCTATTGTATTAAAACTAACAAATACAAGATACTAATTTCTAAGTTACACTTACTTCTGTCATATATACATATAATTACATATACATTTTATGTACATAGAAGTTTACAAAAAACTTTTACAATACAAAAATTTCACACTTAAATGTGATCAAAACACATACATACTTAAATGCAATAATATGTACAAATTTCTTATTTTACATATTTTTACTATTTAAAATATCTATTTTCCAACAGTGGTTATAACATTTGTATTTTGTATTAGTGTTTTCTAAACTATCATTCTAGTTTAGTCTCACTTGCATGGGAATGAATAATCTGCGCCAAATTTTGTTAATTTCTTCTGTAAAGTGTTTGATGGACCATGAATGCCTCAAATAAAAATTTTAAAAGAATTACAAAATTCTGTCCACTGGAAGACGTAGATATTTTGTTTTGAATGCATTTTCCCCATTTACTGTACTATAATTTCATTTTTCTACAGGGTGGAAGTGAAATAACCCTGCAAACTGAAGGAGGTGTGAGAGTGGATGTAAATGAATAAACCTTCTTATACTTTTATTAAATTAATCACACCGTTAACTAGGTAATCACGTTTAAATTTAAGTGTGGCAACGTGGGGCAATCTGCTTCTACTGGCGGCGCAATGATCTATACTCATTCTCTATAAAAACCACTTAAGTAATGTTGGTCATGTATCGAATTCAGATTTTTTTTTTTTTTTTTTTTTGCTGGCTCGAAAGACGCCAAAAATTCCTTGAAGAAATGAGGTTATTGTTCATTGCAGCACATGCTTTAACAAGAACCTTATGTGCGCCTTAAAGCTTGAGTTAGTTAAAATATGCAACATTGACGCTTTTTAAAAGAAAATTTGTGCGCAAGTGTGTGTGAAAGATATCAGAAAATTTTAAGAAAACTAGGTAAACAATACTGACACTGCTGTTGGAGCCTAATGAATTCCACAATCACGGACTAACCATTATTTACTTGGTAGCTTTAGAAACAGAAAATGGGCATTAATAAGTATGCGAAAAAATTGTGATTAATTTAGAATATCTGAACTTACTTGGAGGATGTAAATTTAAAATAAGGGTTTAGAGGAAGTGCTCCACATGTCCACCATGGATGCTTCGCATCTTTTCTGTCTTTGTCAAAAACATTGCATGCTATTAAACGTTCCGCACGATCTACACCGTTAGCGGAATAAAATAAACACAGCAGATGTGATGTTGCCAGTTCCAGCAGAGTTAAGAAGGCAACAAGTTGTGGACTTTTTAAATTTAATTTACACAAAAGCTATTTATACTATAGGAATAAGCCAAAGGAAAAAGTTTTTTATTCAATTTTATATGAATATGGTCATAAATTGTGAACATTTAATCAATAATCCAAATTAGTGATGAAAAATTGAGTAGAAGTATATTGTTCTAGAAAACTATAAACGTTTCAAATTTTTGTTGGTATTATACCTTTTTGTTATTTAAAATAGGATACACGATTATGTCACTTCCACCCTGTATGTCTATATATGCAGAGAAGTTATCAAAACTATGAGAAAAGAACAATTAAAACGGTCCAGCATGACCCAAGTGATTCGTGTAAAATAACTAGTTAGTGAAGCAGAGAATTAGCACCACAATCAACCCCTTCAGCTAGCCATTAAGCGATATACATTTGTTCTCAGTAGTTAGGTTTCAAGGACCACGAACTTATCCATCAGTCCAATGTTACACAATTTAGACTTTTCTCTGTGCATTTTGAAGAATCTTTCTTTTAAAATTTATAAGTAAAACACAAGCTTTTTCGGAGTTGCATAGCCATCTATTAGTAGCAAACCCGTAATATTTCATTTTACAATTTCAGCAGAGTATACCATGAAAGCAGCAAAGACTTCACGAGTAAAATAATTATTCTTTCTTGAATTAACACAATACTTTGTCTGCTTTAGAACCAGATGAAGCATCCTAGACATGCATTTTTGTAGCGTACAGGTTAAGATACACACGTAAATATATAGGCGTTTTTGAAAGCATGCCAGTTTATTTCCACCTGAAGTTTGCTGGAAATAACTAACGTCAGCAAAACTTGTTCCCACGCCGCTGTACGATACAACGTAATGTTTCAAAGAAATTAACTAATCGCTGTTAATTTATTATTTCTTTCTGGTGTCTTTATATCTGATATCTGTAGATATCACTTACACAGCGTGTAAAAGTATCGTTTAACATTTGTATAACATAAACCATTTACGCGTTTACATAAATGCGTTTAGGTTTATTAAATACTATATGTATTTGTGACTAGAATTTTGTAAGGGGAAATGAGAATATTTTCTTCAAAATTAGATTTTAAGGAAAGCTTATACCATTTGGCTTTTTCAGGAATATGATAAGGGACTTTATAATCTAATTTTTCTTGCCTGGATGTTTCAACCTCATTACAAACGTTTATTGCTCCATCTTCTTCATGTTAGTCCAAATAAACATTTGCAGAAGTTATCTTACTGTTAATTTTCTTGTTGGCGCTAGGGGAATCTGGAAATACAGTAGGCTTTGAGCGATAGTCAAATCTTTTAAAGCTGATCGGTATATGACTTTGAAGTTCTGTTCTCTTAGCACAACCAAGAAATAAAAAAGTGAATAACGACCTTCCATTTGAGAAAAGTGTAAGTATTTCAAAACTCACAGAAATAACAAGGAATATCTTCGAAATGGTTCAGTCCACAAAAAATGCATTCGAACATAACTTGTGTGTTTTAACAAGATCTACATTTGTTGTATAGTAAGATTTGGTCTATCTCTTACGGTTTACCAGTTATGCAAAAGTCATCAAGACCAAACAACACTACACGGGCTATAACCAGAAAACCAAAATATAAATTTCATTTGCCATAGAAATATCGTAAACAAGTGTCATCTTAATCAAAACCGTTAGCCATTTTGGAGAAAATCAATTTTTAAAAAATTTCCATGTAAATGATAGTTTAGGGTGGCGTTTGCCATATCACAATTAGAAATATCATACTGAAATGTACCGCTACAGTCAGTTCTGCGTATAGCGGAACTATGGCTGACATAAAGTGTAATGGCGGATGGCATGGTGGACACAACATCCAATCAGAGGCTTCCACTCCTTGGGGTGTTGTATAGTTAAACATGCTGTGAAGCCGGAGATATAAATATCATAAAATGTGCATATGTGCACAACAGAAAAGAGAATAATAGTGGTCAGCAATCAGCCGCCGTTAAGTTTTGTGACTGGCATAGCATGTTTGAGTTTAGACACCCATAGCCAGCATAAGAGTAGGGGTCCAAGATAAAGCCTTGCAGACTCACAAATGCTGAAGGTTTTTACACTGTGTTTCAAAATGAAAGAGCAGATTTTAATTTGGTATTACAGAACAACTAACTTTGAACATTCCTCTATCCAGCGATGATGTGTTTGGTTCAGAACTTCGGGGACACTAAAGTTATTATGAGAGGCATTTTCAGCTGTACATAACGATGAACCAAAACATCGTTAGGTACATGATCTTTTTCCTCAGTGACTTCGTTCAATCATGGCTACATCATTTTTAAATGCAAAGCTCTATAATTCCAGAGCATAGCTAAGTATAATACATTTTCTCTTTTTGAAACACTAATAGGAATTGTTATGTAAGAGCTAAACAATTACCAATATCTATTCTAAAGTCGTAATAGCATTATTGAAATGATGTTATATTTTAAAAAATATATTAAGTAAGGTTTTCTATAGTTCTCAGCAATACTCATTTGAAACTGAATCAGTCTTCAAATGACTATCATTTTTGAGGAATACGTTATACACATATCACATTACTTCTTTAGCACCTCTTGCAGTTACAGCAAACTTAATACAGCATCCTTTGAAAATTGAATTATATTTCAAGATTAAACAGCCTCTAATAAGAAATTATGGAAGTACACAATTTTAGAAGTAAATTAAGAGGGTAATCCAGGAAGTAATGACCGTTTGGTTTTAATAAATTATAAAATATATACTATTTAAAATGTCAGAGTCGAGCTTCATCATACACTTTTGTTCGCCAATTATTAAACATTTATCGTCATTACTGTATCCTTATAAGCTACTTGACGATAAATTTTTACCATTTAAAAATATAATACCTCATACCTCACAATGCGCACAACTTTGTATGGGACAGCTCATTTTGAACATTCACAGAATGCACAACAACTTGTTTCGACTAGCATTCACACAACATGAGAAACCATTCGGTCTTAGCGACCTGAATCACCCTTGTACATATATAATTATCATTCTAGCTGTAGATATAAATAAACATCAGAGGAAAAGTAAGACAAGATCATAAGTATAGGGTAGAATTATATTTCAGATGCGTTCATTTTGTAGCAGAAATAGTGCCTAACACTGATAAGATGCTTTTGTTATAGAAATAATCCTAAAAATGTTAACATTTAAGATTCTCTTAATATAACGTTTCCTTGTATATGTATTTTTTTTCAACCATAACTTAAATGTGCCAACTTATAAATACAAGTTAAACTCGTATTTCAAGTAGCACTGAGTTATTTTTCAAGTACATTCGACTACATTAATGCCGTCCCTTCTTATGTTACATTAGCAGTCTCACAATGAGCGTGTATAGAGGAAGAGGACGGTCAAATGTTGGTGTATTCTACTTTGTTTACACATTCTGTCATTCCAAAGAGACCCAATGAAATTAGGTCTAAATTCTCTTCATCTTAAAAGCAGTAAAAGGAACAAGAAGGGACGGTATTACTTCAGTGTTACACACACACATAGGAGAACGAACGCATCTACAAAGGAACAAAAGCCCATTTAGACCAGGCCTGGGAGAACACTCCGAAGGTGTGAACAGAGTTGTTCATTTCCTGCTTAGCTGCAGTAGTTTAGCTCAAATACGAGATACACACACACATTATGTGGAAACGGTTTTCCCTACTGGTTTTCTGCTTTGCTGATCCCGAAGGAACAGGATGGTTTGACACTTTTAGAGTAGTGTTCCCAGGCCTGATTTAGAGTTTACAATGCGTTTTAGTTATGCAGATATATTACAGGGATAACTTGCCAGCTTAAGGGAACGCCGAGGTTTTAAAATGATGTTCTATATTACAGCTACATATGTAATTTTCTTGCACAGAAGTTGCTAGCAAACAGACTGTCTGTACAAAATGTTATTAAATGAGTAATTGCATTGCGTACAAATGCTATTAGCTGCAATCAAAGTCTATCTCCTGCGGACGACTGAACTAGAACTGTCAAGTTACATTCATACCTTTCTAAAAAGTGTTCGATAGAAATGTTTACATTGTAGATATTATTTGGGAAGCAAAATTTGAAAAAGTCGAAAAACACGTAATCATGCTAATTTGTAAACAAACTATTAATGATATGATAATTCCAAATACACATCTAATAATCCGCATTCTGAAGTGCATTTTCAAAATTTTCAGATTTCTAGCCATAGTCTTGTGGAAGAAGATAGACCGAGTACAGAAAAATAACAAAAATTGACGCATCATTTACTAGGATAGAAAGCAATTTGAAGAACGTAACGCTTGCGTCCAAATATATGTTAAATGCACCCTGAAGATCAAAACGTCGAGATATGTAGTTTGAACTTTGTCGCGTTTTTGCACCAAAATAAAAAAAAACTAATTTTTGTGTACCAAAATGGTTAACATGTTACCTCGGTTCCCCCTTAAAATAGAATCTTAAGGTAACTAAAGTTAATTGGAAGTCTTCTCAAGTCCTGCAATATTTGGAACCATGGATAATTTAGGAGGACGAATTCAACTTTGTCCTGGTTTATTCATCTTTGCACTTGGAAGAAAACTCGAAATTTATGATACGCTTTTCTGTAGTCTGTTTTTGATATAAGAGTGTGTTTATAGGTCGTCAGCCTGGTCAGGCGAAGTGTCTCATACGATGGGCATAGTCTGATTATCACACGACAATATCCACTCCCATACCCTTCGGCTAATTGTCTTCTGGTCTACCGTGGTTTCCAAACCATAGGCGCTCATGAGCTTCTTGAGTCGGGACTTCTTCTCTTCCGCCGTACCGTCGTCGTGATTTAGATACATATTTAAGGATCCCTTCCTGGAGAGTGCAGCACTGGAGCCTGCACCAATTGCAGAGGTCTTTGCTGAGGAATGTTTGCGATCAACCCAGTCGTCTTTGAGATATTTGTTAACCTCTGAAACTGGAGCGCGTTTCTCGGGTTTGCACTCAAGTAGTCGCTTCAAGAGACGTATGAAGCGGGCTGTGAAGAGATGGAATTGCGCTGGAGTCACTGTCGTTTTCCGTTTCTGCCACCGCAGGAATCTGTGATAAGCCACGTCGGATATGTCTGCCATCTGCCACGGTGGGCAGCCAGTCATGCAAACGAATATAGTTATACCCAGCTGCCAGGCATCGGAGGCAAGGCGACATTCATACCGTTCATTGGGAACAAGTTCGACAACCTCGGGTGGCAGGAATGACTGCCAGGTACACCGATGTCGCGTCACCAGTGTACCCTCACTAACAGTAGCACCAAAGTCACATAGTTTGATTAAGGACATGTCCTCGGCGAAAATAAGCACATTTTCTAACTTGAGGTCTCTATGGACGAGCTTCAGGGAATGGAGGAACCCCAGGGCTGAGGACAGTTGCTGGGCGATTTTCTTCACTTGGGGCTCAGGCAGACCTCCGATAACCACTGCCCCCGCAAGGTCTCCCAGTGGGGCGTATTCTTGCGCGAACACGTAGCAGCCCTGACTGACAAAGGCCACCGGATACACTGAGAGTATGTTGGGATGTGGGCTCAAGTGATAACTATAGTGATACTCTCGTAGGAATTCCGTTTCTGTTGTGAGCTCCATGTGAATTGCCTTGAGAACTACTCTGGTGTTGGTTCTGCGGTGTCTGGCCAGGAACACCCGTGCAAAGCTGCCCTCCGCTAGCGTCCTCGTGAGTTCATACTCGCCGGAAATGTTCACCTTAGGTAAGGTCAGCCTTGGAATATTGTGAATGCTCTCCGTCGGCTTCTTGCGCTGCTTCATTTTCTGGAACAACCAAAACACACACAAATCAGTTTTCATGATAAAACATTTAAGTTATTACTTTTTTCTACATGTAATAAGTAGAAGTATGTATTGCGCCCACAAATTCAATGTCGCAAGTTCACCAGAAATAAAAGGTTTGCAAAATCCTGAACTCAAATGAAAACACACATTCTGCATCTTCGAAAGATATGGTAAGAAGTTTTTCAGGAAAATTTTCCCATCTCAGACTACCTTTTACATGGACAAAATGTCATATGCTTTTGTTTTATAAAATGCCTCTTGACGATTTTGATTAAAATATACGTTTAACTTATTTGCATGACAAATTAAATGTGTATGTTAAAGTCCCCAGGAATAATATGTGAAATTCTCTTAATTCTTTATTAATGGTAATAACTTACTAAAAAATAATATAGAGCCGTGGACAAAAAAAGTCATGTCCGGAACGCCAACTTCGTTTAAGTGCTACTTGGCACAGTGCCCTGTTTACACCATCTGTGATACAATTGTGTAGCGGCAGCAACAAGTTGTCACAAGTTCTAAATAGTAATATTAGTAACCCATATGGTATCAATCAAGTCGCTATGCCGTGTAGTACTTACACAAATTTGGCGTCTCAGACATGACATTTTTTTTTGCCCATTGGTGTACATGGTTTCAAAATGCATCATTTATTAAACACTTTGTCATTCACCATTTGCAAGATACATATTTGTTATGTTTTGTATTTATCAGCATTTTTGTTATTTTTAAAGTGCAGTTGTTTCTTGTGATGTCAGAGAAAGAATGTTGAATTCCAGTGCTAGTATAACGTAAACATTTGACTACCACTCCAGCCTCCTGTGTTCTCTTTGTGTCTGAAATGAAATTTAGGCAAAAGTGTATCTGAGTTAGATACTCATTCCTGTGCAAATAACTCTTAAAAACCCTTATTCCTTTATCTACTTCATGTTAGTTGAAAAAATGTTTGTATGTAGAAATGTTTTTATTCCACATTTCCTCGTAGATACAAACGAAATCAGGAGATGCAGTAGGCTTAATCGATAGTCAAATTTGTTAAGATCTGGTCACAACATGGCAAGAGATTAAGAAAAACAAAGAAAAAAAGAAAAGCACACAATTAACGGGAAATATATCAGAAATGGTTAACTCAACAAGCAAATATTTCACATAAATTGATTGCTTTAACGAGATCTAAATTTTTCGTGCAGTAAGATCTTGTTTAGTTCTTACGGTTTAGTAGTTATGCACAATTTATTCAGAAAGAATGGTTTCTGAGGACATTCACAGAAAATTAAATATATACATTTCATTTGTAATGAAAATATGATATTTTTTCTATAAAATCTTCCTGTCGCATCTTTAGAATACGCTGAACTAAAATAGGAAGTTTGATATTCAACAAACTTTTCGTTTTTGACTTATGTTGTGCACAGACACACAGCCATTTTTCTAAAATGTTTTATTTAGGGAGTCTCAATGTGTATTTCTGGTGAAATATCAGTATGAAATTCTAAGCAGGAATGGAATTCTTCCTCTAATAATTGTAAATAAGTAGTAGATAAAATAATAATATTTTATAAAAATGTTGTGTATAAGGTATATAGCAGTAAACGATATTGCTAGAGATAGCAATGTAAATGTAACATATCAGATTTTTCCCTTCTGTGTCACTAGAATTGGCATACCATGGAGAGGAAGCATAAGCAATTTAATGTAGTTTCCAAGAAGAACTGGGAAATGATAAAAACTCGGCAGGAAGAATGGAATGTAATTCATGTTGACAAAAGCATACAAAAGAGGAAATGAAAGTCTGCTCGAATACGGAATAGCTAGCCAGAGCAGATCTCCAGTAAGGATACATAAAGTTTCAAAACAAAGCATACTGACAGCATAACTACCGCTTGTTTATTACTCTTATATCATTGCATCGTATAGATAGAGCGGATTCCACACTCAGTCAACTGTTTATTTAGGCCACAGATATTAACCTAGGGTACGCGAACACTAATTGGGGGCTCGTAAAATTTAAAATACGCATACAGTAGTTTAATATATTTCCCGAATGATTACAAACAACGAAAAATTGTACAATTTAATACGCATAGTCAGTACGGAAAGATTTGATTGCCCTCAGTCTAAGAATCCATTTTGCTTGTATTGCATTCCACCCAAAAATTCGATGTCGAGATTTCACCGGAAATATATGTTTTGAGGACCCCTGAATCCAAAAAAAAAGCATTTTTAGAAAAAGGTCCATGTGTGTGTGTGTGTGTGTGTGTGTGTGTGTGTGTGTGTGTGTGTGTCTGTGGACAGCATAACTCAAAAACGAAAAGTCGGTTAAAAACCAAAGTTGGTATTTAAGCTTAATGTCATTCAAGGATGCAACACGAAGATTTTGAAGAAAATAGCCCCACCCTAAACTACCTTTTACATGGAACATTTTTCGAAAATTTTTAATTTCCTGAAAATGGCTCTAACAATTTTGATTAAAATGCCACATGTTTGAGATATTTTGATGACAAATGAAATGTATATCTTGAATTTTCTAGCTATAGCCCCTGTAGTCGTTTTTACTCTGGACGACTTTTGCATAACTGGTAAACCGTTAGAGATAGAACAAATCTTACTCTGCAAAAATGTAGATCTTGCTAAAATACACAATATATGTTCCGATAAATTTTCTTGTAGGGTGAACCATTTCGGAGATATTCCTTGCTATGTGTGTGAGTTTCTGAAAACTTAAAACTTTCGTGAAATGTAACATCGTCGTTCATTTTTTATATATTAAGCGTGTAAAGAGAACAGAATCTCAAAGCTTTAAAAGATTTGACTATCGCACAAAGCCTACTGTATTCTAATATTTCCCTTGTACCTACAAGGAAATAAGCAATAAGATAATTTGTACAAATGTTTATCTTAACTAACACGAAGAAGAGAATAAGACTTTGTAAGAATAGTTAATACAAGAATAGAGAAAGTCATGTGAATGCAACACATCAGATTTTTTTTTATTTTAATCTTGCGATAGGAGACCACGTATTTTAAGTTTTTTCAAAATGGGTAAATTTTTTATAGGAGGAAAACGTAAAATCAATAAAACAAGTTATAAAAAATTGTCTAAATCCAGGATCACCATTGACACACTAACAAGGATCCAAAGACAAATGGAGAAGTTGATGTCCAGAAAACAAGCCCAGCTGTCTCATGAACAGATCAGAAACATACAAATTCATATAATTGTTTTGTGTTTGTGCTCTCTGTAACGTAGTTCTAGTGGTTGTCTAATACATCTGTAGCATAACCCTCCTTTGTATGGTATTTAATAAATTATAACTTTTATAATCTATTTTAGATATGGTTGTGTATTATTTTAATTAAGGATAACTCTGAGGCTAGACGTAGGGATCCAGGGTGGAATGGAAAATTTTCTTTGGAGGTACCAGGAGAAGAAAGGTTGAATACCATTAGTTTAGGTTGTTGTATGACAGACCCCGGGAGGAAGGGGTGAAATCAGAGGGTTCTAGGGGCGTGTTGGAGCTCGGGTGAGCTAGCGTGGGGTCATGGGTTTCGACAGTGGCGCACCTCAGCATGTCAGGCGATTACAACGCCACCTATTCGTCGAGAACAATAGTTACAGTTTACATAGTCCCCACAGAGCAGCGCCAAACTCGCCCATAGCCAACACTTAGACTCTGAAACACCGCATTAAAACGAAGCTGAAATGAAATGGACGGATGGCAAATTCGGGAGATGTAATTATCCTCCCAGCATTCACCTGGTGACCTGAGTCACATCTCCCTCGGTTCATGTGAACTACAAAGTGTGCTGCAAAATTTGATGTGGCTGTAAAGATGATGAACATAGCTAAAAGTATAAGTATTGCAAAATTCAGAAAATGAGGAGGAATATCTACAAAAAGTCTCACTACGCAAACAAAATAAATTTAAAAAAGGGTTGGACATAACTAGTGTGTTTCAACAAGATTACATCTAAGATTTACATTTCATTTGTCATGAAAATATTTTAAACTTATGCCACTTTGATCAAAATAATTAGAGCCACTTTTAAGAAAATCAAAATTTTCGAAAAATGTTCCATGTGAAGGGTAGCGGAGGAAGTTTCTTCAAAATTTTCGTGTCACAAGCTTGAAAGATATTAAAAACTAAATACCAACTTTGGTTTTTAACCAAATTTTCGTTTTTGAGTTATACTGTTCACAGACTGACACTACACACACGCGCGCACACACATTTTTTATAAAAATAATAAGGATTCGGTGGCCTCAAAGTATACTTCCGGTGTAATCTCGACATCGAAATTTTGCGTTGAATACAATACTTCCCCTACTTACTATACGTAGTAACAAAGGTCTAATCAAATTTTTACAACATTTTTAAGGGAAACATTTTAGTCATTTATTTCTATCTGGGCCCATTGTTCGCCGACTCTGGAATTATAGTAAAACATATGAAATTATTAATTTAGTGGTTAATAAGTTCGCAAGCTGTTATCAGTGCTAAAACATTATTTTGAGGATGAAATAAGATATAGCTATGTTTTTGTAAGAAAGTGGGGCCCATGCATGGGGGATATTGGTATTTTCTTATGTTCTAAATTAAACATGAAAGTTAGACAGCTTAATTAGGCACATTTGCAATATTTTTGAACCATGATGTTATTCTAAACATGTAACCAGTCAGATAAATAAAATAAAATAGTAGTATTCTTATAGTACTCCCAATGCTCTTTGTTATTAGAAAAATGAGTCATTTATTAAGACTATGAAATTGCTCAAAATAATAAAACGGTTCATTTCAATAAATCATAACACACACAGTTGCCTTTATTCAGACCATGACAAAACAAACCTTTTTTGCCATTTGCACGAAAGCTTAAAGGCATATTCTTGTTCACAATGAAACAGACGAACACCGAAGTATCACCAGCTGCTAATTGTTGCGTAAAGGCAGGATAAATGCCATACATGTGGAACACGTGCGAAAAAAAAAAAAAAAAGGAAGGAAAAATAAGAGCAATGACCTCCTTTTTTCCCTGGAAAGTGTCAAACAGCCCCTTCTTTCACTGTATGCAATTTCTCGGGTTCATTTCTCTGGAGAAAGCCCCTTCTTTCACACATGAATATCCTGACCCATTTTCGGGGGCCTTCCGGGTCTCTTAACTGAATACAGGGAATCCCCAGCCATCTCTTTCCTTCCATTTCACTTCACTTCTTCTTTCACTTCATCTTCATCCTAGTTAGTTGTTTGAGGGTTGCATGACAGGATCATGCTCTCTGTAAACCTTCATCCTTCGGATCGAGCTGCCACCGGGGAGTCTCAACCTGCAAAGTGTAGGGACCACGCCCTCTGCTCTCGTGTCTCCTTACCTTCGCCGGCCTTACTTTAGGTAGCAATGTAAACAACAGCCCATGTTTTGGTAACACTTCATTGGTTGATCGAACCGCACAAGTCCATTGCCAGCAGGTGCGAATGAAAACATATTTAATTAACTAACATGTTAGATAGCGTTAAATTTAAAATAACTGCAAGAATTATTCCCCAAAACACTTTTGAAAGCTTCTGAGAAGTATAATATGCAAATTTATTGTTATTAACATTTTATCTGGGGCATGAAATGCATTTGCATGCACCAACCACAGTTAGTATTCAAGTTTAAACTATTTTGAGGATGCGACACGCAGATTTTGAAGAAAATTCATCCACTCTTAACATTCATTCATCCTTTACCTGGCAAATGTTTCGAAAATTTTGAATTTCTTGAAAATGGCTCTAACAATTTTGATTAAAATGGCATATGTTTAAGATATTTTTACGGCAAATGAAATATATATTTTGAATTTTCTGGCTGTAGCCCATGTAGACCTGTTTACTCTGGTTAACTTTTGCATAACCAATAAACTGTAAGAGATACACAAAATTTTAATGTAGAAAAAACTTTAGATCTTGCTAAAACACACAATTTATGTCCGAATAAATTTTTTTGCAGAGTGAACCATTTTAGAGATATTCCTTGTTATTTGTGTTAGTTTCGGAAAACAAACTTTTGTCAAATGCAACACCGTTGTTCATTTTTTATGTTAGCCGTCCAGAGAGAAAGGATCTCAAAGCTTTAAAGGATTTGACTATCACTCGAAGCCTACTGTATTCCCACGTTCCTCTTGCACCTACAAGGAAATAAGCAACAAGTAATTTCTGTAAATGTTTATCTCAACTAACACGAAAAAGATATAGGAATTAGAGTTTGTGAGAATGGTAGAGAAATTCATGTGAGTGTAACACATCAGATTTTTTATTTTGTGAGGCCGTGCTGCACTCTTATGCAGGCAATGTTCGAGCCAATGTTGTTATAGCATGCAAAGCTATATATGATGTTGCAAGATTTCTAAGGCATTGCATAGAATTAAATAATTGTGTGAAATGGAGTGGAATTTCGGATCCTAGACGACAGTAACTTTTGCCTGGTATCAAAGATTATAGGTGTAAAGTTTGGTCAAAATCAATGTAATGGTATAGTGGCATGTAAAGAGCATACACCTATACACTTATTTTTGTATATATTTGGATAAGTTCTCCACAAAACCTCGAAGCTCATTCAGGTGTTTTCCTCGAACCTGTTACAGCCAGGCCAAGGTCCATGTTAAAGATTAGCTCTAGCTGATGTAATTATCCATCTCTTATAAAAGAGGATTGTTTGTGACGGCACTTGTTCTATAAATAGTTTGGGTTGGGACCATCCCTCGAAAATCGATGTTCGCTGACGTCATAGATGACGTCATCGCCCCGTTTCCCGCCCCGCACCCATTCGTTGAGCTCAAGGCGTGAAGTGGGACACAAAAGCCCACTCAAATTATCCCCCACATTGTTGTGCGGTTGACAGATGGTTCGTGTCACTTAACAGCCTATTGTTGACCTTTTTCGTTTGGACAGTTTCTGCTTGTACTCATTAATTGCAAGCCCAAAATAGAAGATGTGTAAGATAACTTACAAATTGGAAGTTCTTGGGACACTGCTTACAATTGATTGGACAATTGGTACTGCCATTTGGAATCTAAGAGCTAATTTGTAACAACATTGGTGAATACTTGTTCATTTTATAGCCTTAACTGTCCATAACCGTCGCATTTTCGAGGCTCTCATTAAAAATATTAACTATTTAATTTAATAATCTAGGTCTTCTCCTTAGCACTTTAGTAGTGGTACTGCTTACCAGGAGGGAGACCCTGTACCGACGTGGGGATTTTCTCCCACCGGGAGACCTGATCCGGGGTGCACTCAGCCTCGTTAGCTCTCTGAGGGGCCAACCGAGGAACTGCTTGACTGAGAAGTAGCGGCCCCCGGTCGCGAAGACCGCATAACCAGCCGAGAGGGCCCGGGGTGTTGACCACGTCCCATCATGCAGTACTGAAACCCACTCATGACACCTGGAGTGGGCGAGGTGGTGGACGCAGCGGCCGAGTGGTAGGCCTTGTCCCGTTAAGGACTGTTGTGCTGGGGTTTAGTTTAATATATAACTACTTCTGTCACAACTATAAACATGGGCAGCACAACAAAGAATGACACTATCCAAAACACTTTCATATTATTAACTATAATATACTTAACACAAAGAACATATCAAAATGTCCTCCTTTGGAAGCCACCTGGGCTTTCAAACTTCGTGACCAATCATCTATAGCCGCACGTATGACATTTAGGGCCAAATTATGCACTGTTCACTTCAAATCTCGGTTTAGGGCCTCCAGATTTCTGCGTCTTGTCGAGCAAACCTTACTCTCCTAATGTCCCATAGTTGATAATTCAGATCTGGACTTCGTGATGACCAATCTTGGTGCGCTATAAACTTGAGAACATTGTCCTTAAGCCACTGTTCCACATGAGCTGGTGAAGAGTTGTTGAAAAACCCTTGTTATCTCATTTCATAAGACTCTGTACTAGTTCATAAAGCTACAGTGATTGGCGCAACTTTGAATTATGCTGAATTTAAATGCCAAATTTGGTGTTTAACCGACTTAGGGACCTTCCGTATTTACTTTCTCTACTATGTAAAGTAAGTAGAAAACTCGATATCGAGGAAAAAGGTCGGTCTGTGTGTGTGTGTGTCAGTCTGTGGACAGCATAACTCAACAACGAAAAGTCGGTTAGAAACCAAAGTTGATATTTAAGCTTAATGTCTTTCAAGGATGCGACACAAAGATTTTGAAGAAAATTGCTCCACCCTAAACTACCCTTTACGTGGAAAATTGTTCGACTATTTTGATTTTCTTGAAAATGGCTCTAATGATTTTGATTAAAATGGCAAATGAAATGTATATCTTGAATTTTCTGGCTATACCTCAAATGCTTGTGTTTAATCTGGATGACTTTTGTATAAACCGTAAGAGATAGACCAAATGTTACTATACAAAAAAGTAGATATTCCTAAAACACGCAGTTTATGTCCACTTACATTTTTACTTTCTCTTCTGGTAAGTAGGGGAAGTATTGCATTCCACCCAAAAATTCGATGTCGAGATTTCACCGGAAATACATGTTTTGAGACCCCCTGAATCCAAAAAAAAAAAAAAAAAAGCATTTTTAGAAAAACGTCCGTGTGTATGTCTGTGTGTCTTGTGTGTCTGTCAGTCTGTCAGTCTGTGGACAGCATAGCTCAAAAACGAAAAGTCGGTTAAAAACCAAAGTTGGTATATAAGTTTATTGTCATTCAAGGATGTGACACGAAGATTTTGGAGAAAATATCCCCACCCTAAACTACCCTTTACATGGAAAATTTTTCGAAAATTTTGATTTTCTTGAAAATGGCTCTAACGATTTTGATTAAAATGTCATTTGTTTGAGATATTTTTATGACAAATGAAACGTATATCTTGAATTTTCTGGCTATAGCCCCTGTAGTCGTATTTACTCTGGACGACTTTTGCATAACTGGTAAACCGTTAGAGATAGACAAATCATACTATACAAAAAATGTAGATCTTGCTAAAATACACAATTTATGTCTCAATAAATTTTCTTGTAGGGTGAACCATTTCGGAGATATTCCTTGTTATGTGTGTGAGTTTCGGAAAACTTAGAACTTTCGTGAAATGGATCATCGTTGTTCATTTTTTTATATGTTAAGTGCGCAAAGACAACAGAATCTCAAACATTTGACTATCGCACAAAGCCTATTGTATTCTAACATTCCCCTTGAACCTACAAGGAAATAAGCAATAAGATAATTTGTACAAATGTTTATCTTAACTAACACGAAGATGATATAGGAATAAGAGTTTGTAAGAATGGTTAGTACAAGAGTAGAGAAAGTCATGTGAGTGCAACACATCATATTCTTTGTAGAATAAACCATTTCGGAGATATTCCCTGTTATTTGTGCGAGTTTTGGAAAACAGTTCCGTCAAATGGAGCATCGTTATTAATTTTATATATGTTAACAGTGCAAAGAGAACGGAATTTGAAAGCTTTAAAATATTTGACTATCGCTCAAAGCCTACTGTATTCCCACATTCCTCTTACACCTACAAGGAAATAAACAATAAGATAGTTTGTACAAATGTTTATCTCAACTAACACGAAGAAGATACAGGAATAAGAGTTTGTAAGAATGGTTAGTACAAGAGTAGAGAATGCCATGTCAGAACTACAGATCAGAGTTTTTCTTTAAATTGTTCGACAATTTGAGAAATGGTTATAAATGATACTTTTAATATGTGGTAAAACGTACTCGTAGTTTATCGGTTAAGAAACATAGGACTTGAATTGTCCCCTCAGAAGTGAATCTGGCTGAATTCTAAATTTGATGTCCTCCGAGCAAAATGAGTTGGTATTTCTCTCTTGTTCTCTCCAAGTGTTTTCTGAGAGATGGCCATCTAACTTTCCCAACAATATCATCTGTATGAAAGGAATGGGATGGTACAAACAAATTTCTTTCTCAAACAAGTTATTTTATTTGCCTTTGCTCCCGAGAATCTTTTCCTTAACTTATAAAGACGGACCAGAAATGTTTAGTAAGCGTCGTTTTGAATGGTCGTATATCTGCAGCCCATATTTTGCCAATGCTCAAATTGACTACGGAAGCAAAATTGCAACGTGAGCTGTAAACGTTGAGAGGTTTGGCGGATGCATCTTGTGTGGTTGTAGCTAGTCAATAGCTTCTGTACTCCGAGCTGTACCTGCTTGTAAAGATAACTTGATGCTCCTTTTCCCTCAAAATTCTATAGTGCTGATATATTAAAAACCTTCTACGAGTACCGTTAGACATTTTTTTTCGTTGTCTCAGTTCCTTTCGTGATTCAAGGTAAGGCTTAAGGAGTGGCCTATGATACCGGAGTTATTTATGGCCAAGGTTCATTTTAATCTTAATATCGTGTGACGCTGGCCTATGGCAGCAGTGGCAGCGGCAACACAACAGAAGCTCGAGGGCGGGCTGATTCTTACCACTGGCAGTACGTGCATCAAAGACGCTCAAGGTCTGGCTGCCTCGGGCGATTGTTTCTGACACGTGACAACAATGAACACGGTACGTCAGAAGGGCTTTCGAAATTAATCGAGAAATGTCCGGCGGCGGGCGTATTTGTATTAGTTCGAGAAAGGTCCATGTTACGTCATCCGCAGTATATAAGGAGGCGAGGCGACGAGAGGAGTTAGTAGTTATAGACAGGGTTTTAGTGTGTGTGTGTGTGTGTGTGTGTGTGTGTGTGTGTGTGTGTGTGTGTGTGTGTGTGTGTGTACGGTCACGACGAAAAGAAGATAACGAAGCAGTTAATGAGTGTTGAGTGAGGGCATCGTGAGAGCCAGCTGTCTGAAAGACAGAGGAAGTGAAGAAAGACAAAGGAGTGTTGCAAGGTTACGAGAAGAAAACAGTTGTAAGTTATGTCACGAAAGACTATAGACTATGTTAAACGTCAGTAAAAGAGAAATGTGTATTTGTGCAAACATTTTGGAGACAAAGTAACAAACAATTGGAATGAACTTATGTCATTTTTGTCACTATGGTGCCAGGAGTGGGATTTGTCGAATTGTCATTTTGCAGCAATATATACAAGTCAATGTATATGTGCGTGTTTCTTATTGCCTTCTACACCATTGCGTCAATTTCGATCCAACTTGCCACAGACAACGTCTGACACAAGACAAAATTACTTTCTAGCTTAGAATTTGAAATTCCACTCCATTCCACACAATCAGGTGTTTAATTTTATGTAATGCCTAAAAATTTTGAAAACATCGTCTATATCTTTGTCTCTGATAATTGTAATATCTCGGACATTGTCAATTTAAAAATAATTACGTGTTTATGGCCCCATAAAATTACACAGGAACAGCGAGTTCATTGTTCTCTTCTCTAAAGTCATGGAGTAATAATACAGTCAAATTTGGTCTTTCTTTTGTTTCGACTTTGTGTTTTCTTTAGTTTTATCTATGTTGGTTACTGAGAGAGATTTTATTGACGTTACTTAAAGTGCTATCATTTCTTCCCAATGATATTTTCTCTATAAATAATGACGTGGCCGCTGCAATGCGATAAGTCATTCCCCTTTACACATTGTGGTATTTGTGGTTGCCTCTGTACTGTGTCTGCCTTACGTTCAAGAGGTCACGAATTCGAATCTCGCTTAGGGTAAGTTATCCGGATAAGGTTTTTCCCGACGTTTTCCCTTATCCTGAGAACACCAATGCTGGCTAATTTAAAACTCTATGGACCTCGGGCTTATTTGAGGATCATTTACCCATTTTTTTCATTCACCGTCCAATATGACACTTCGTTAATAACACAAAAAATCTGATGTGTTGCACTCGCATAACTTTCTCTACTCTTGTACTAACCATTCTTACAAACTCTTATTTCTATATCTTCTTCATGTTAGTTAACCATTTGTATAAATTACCTTATTGCTTATTTCCTTGCAGGTGCAAGGGGAATATTATAATACAGTAGGCTTTGTGCGATAGTCTACCTTTTAAAGCTTTCAGATTCCGTTCACTTTGCACACTTAACATATAAAAAATGAACAACGATGTTCCATTTTGCGAAAGTTTCAAGTTTTCCGAAGCTCATACCGATAATAAGGACTATCTCCGAAATGGTTCATCCCACAGGAAAATTTATTTGGACATAAATTGTGTATTTTAGCAAGATCTACACTTTTTATATAGTATAATTTGGTCTATCTAACGGTTTACCAGTTATGCAAAAGTCGTGCAGAGTAAATACGACTACAGAGGCTATAGCCAGAAAATTCAAGATATTTTTAGGACAAATGAAATGTATATCTCAAACATATGACTTTTAATCAAAATCGTTAGAGCCATTTTCAAAAAAATCAAAATTTTCGAAAAATTTTCCATCTAAAGGGTAGTTTAATGTGGGGCTATTTTCTTCAAAATATTCATGTCGAATCCTTGAAAGATATTAAACTTAAATACCAACTTTGGTTTTTAACCTGCTTTTCGTTTTTGAGTTATACGCTCGCACACACACACACACACACACACACACACACACACACACACACACACACACACACACACACACACACGGACCTTTTTCTAAAAATGCCTTGTATTTTTTTGGATTCAGGAGGTTTCAAAACATATAGAATTCTTGACATCGAATTTTTGGGTGGAATACAATACTTCCTTCTACTTACCAGCAGAAAAAGTAAAAAGCTGGTCCTTTTGTGTAGTATTTTCTTGACATGTTTATTATATTTATTTGTGTCTTTATAGTGTCCTGAGAGTTTTAAATAAATTTAAATGCCACCAGAGAATGAAGGCTATTTGGCAAGTACCACCCAAGGCTAAATGTTGTAGGGATAAATCGTCAAACCACGGACAACACCGGATAACTAATGAACTTAATCATGTTTGTATAAATTTATATTGGTTACCAGATAAAATAAATTTTAATATATATTTTAAAAGTCCTAGGCTGCTATTAAGAAGCAAACTAAACTAACGCATGATACATTAACTTGGGTTAATGGTAACCACATTTGGGTTGGTTATACATCGTGTTTCTGCAACTAGGGATCATAAAAATAAGTTAACACTTATTTAAGTTGTGGGAAAGTGACACCCTTCTGCTTAACTTAAAATATCTTTCAATTACCACGAGAAAAGAATAGTGGCTCTTCGCGTGATAAAAGGGAGAAAAAAAAGAAATTGAAAAAATCAGATCAGTAGGAAAGAGCATGTCAGAAATGGTTAATACCCCAAATAAATTATGTAATCTAAATTGTGTAGCAGTCCTGTATTTTTTGTGTTGTAACATTTTGACCATTTGTTTGGTTTACCAATTGCACAAATGTCATGTAAATTAAGAGGGCTTCTCAGACTATTTCCAAAAAATTTAAAATGTGCATTTTGCCATGTAATTAAATCCCAAGTTGGATGTTGAATCCTTTCGTTTTGTGTTATGCTGTTCTCTCTCTCTCTCTCTCTCTCTCTCTCTATCTCTCTCTATCTCTCTCTATCTCTCTCCCCACACAAACCTTTTTTTCTAAAAAGGCTTTTTCTTGGTTTCAGGGGACGTCAAAACGTGTTTAATGATATCTTCTACGGCATTTTTTGGATGGAATAAAACACTTCTACTCACTATAGGTAAGGCTGGAGGAAATAAAAATAACAGTTAGTCATTTAAAATGTAATAGAATTAAATTACATATTTATTTCGTAATATAACATTATTACCTCTGGATATGAATTCTTATTGTTTTATTAGTATGTGTAATGTACGCATGGTCCCGAAATGTTATTCACGCACGATTACTGGTTTATATACTATTTTAACATGACCACGTGTGAATGTGAACGTTTTAAAGTTTCTAAAAGTCATTTATGGTTCATTTGAAGCATTTCTCTTTGTAAGCAGTAACTTTCGGCGTTAGATAAGATTTTATGACAATTATTATTTATTTATGCCAACAAACTTACTGCTGGTGTTTTTAAACATACAAGCCATGTGTGGGAGCAATGTTTAAGACGTGGAATCAGGACTGAAAAATAGTAAGTTTGTTGGCATAAATAACAATTACCATTTAAAGGTTACTTAAACCCGGGACATAAAGTACTTACGTACTATTGTAAGTCGCCCTTGGGGTATTTATCACTGATGTGAGATTCCCTTGTGGTCTAACCGGGAAAAAGTACGAATCGGTTGGGGAATTTAATGTCATACTGGTAAGTTGGTCGTGGTAGCTTAGTGGTTAGAGCAGCCGCTCGATAAGCGGAACATCCACGGTTCAAATCCCAGCTATCGCATTGGATTTTTAAGTCCTAATTTCATATCATTTATGACAATTCTATCCACCGACGGGGGGGGGGCTCACGATTTCCGTGGCTCCCAGTGCAGAGTGGGAAGTTATAGTACACGCGTCCGGGAAGCTTCAATCTGGAACTGTTGAGGTCCCCGTCCTCTGCTCAATCATGGCACCTGCATAAGCCCCGTTTTTTCTGCCCCGGGGCACCCCCTTGTGAGACACAGGTACAAAAGGCTAAACGAACCCTCCACTGTTTTTATCCTAAAGAGTTGAGGTCACGAGGCCTTATAAAGCTGGCAATATAGTGCAATGCAAACACATAAACATACAAGTGTAAAGGATACTACATATTTTGTTCCATAACAAGTAGTAGTCCATAGGACTGTTACGGGTCTACCTGGAACTGTTCTATCCACGTTCTTTCTGATCGTTCTGTGTCTCGTCGTCCGTGGGATTTTTATTGTAATGCTTGTCTTGGAAATCACGAAGCTCCCATTCTGTGCACATGATCCCTCCACTGTCACTGAATATGTCCTCTTATATAGTGTTGTCTACATTTCTTAGTCCTGATCTTATAAATCTCATTTGTACAGCCTCCAGCCTTCATTTTTCGCAATTACGTATTACCTATGTTTCACATCCATATATCAATACCGCTTTTGATATTACCCTGCAGATTTTTAGTTTTATTTCCTCTCTCATGTTTATGCCAAAATGTCTTCTTATGCAACCATTGAGCTTATTATTTTCTCTACTACGTATAGTAAGTAGAGGAAGTATTGTGCGCCACTCAAAAATTCGATGTCGAGATTTCACCACAAATATGTTTTTTGTAAGATATTTTATGACAAATAAAATGTATATTTTGAATTCTCTGGCTATAGCTTATGTAGTCCTGTTTATACTGGATGACTTTTGCATAACTGATCAACCGTAATAGATAGACCAAATCTTGCTGTACAAATATACATAGTTAAAACACAAGTTATGTCCAAACACAATTTGGTTTTGTTGGAGTGAGCCATTTCGGAGATATTTCTTATTATTTGCGTGGGTTTTGCAATACTTAAACTTTTCTCAAAGGGAATGTGCAAGTAGAACGGCATCTCAAAGTTTTGAAACATTTGACTATGGCTCAAAGTCTACTGTATTGTCATTTCGCCTTACACCTAAGGTAATTTCTACAAATGTTTATCTCGACTAACATGAACAGAGAGGAATAAGACTTTGTAAGAATAGTTAGCACTAGAATAGAGAAAGTCATGTGAGCAACAAATTAGATTTTTTTGGTAAGACTAACACGTTTCTTAAATGTATATAAATGCTTGTTATAAAATGTTAAATGAATTATTAAGATATTTATGCATATAAGGACACTTTTTTCTGATAGAGTATGCTTTAGTAAGCTAAGTAGTTATAATCATTACATTCTCGCTCTTTCAAGAAGTAAAGAACTTCTCATGCAATTATTTTCTTCCGTGTTTTATTTCTCAGAATTTCGCATCTGTTTTTGTTTCCTGGAATTTGACAAGCATCTAGCTTTCTCCCCTGTTTCATTTGAATTCATAATATGAACTTCGCCCTTACGACTCAGTGAGTTTTGTGTATTTCTATTGTTACTTTATGATGAGATAGCTGCTTAGGTCATTCTGGACCCTGGACTACAGACAAGTGTCGTATTGACTTATGTCGATGTCTCACGGTCCAAGTTTTTGATCAATAGCATTGTGTACAACAAAGTGAATCGATGCAATTTGTCTTCTTCTGTAATCATGGATTAGGTTATTGTCTGCTCCGACCTCGCGTATATCGACCATTTCCTAGGTCCTCCTATTGGTCTTCTTCCTCTTGGTTTATATCCCATTATTTGCCTGAGGATTCTCTCTGGAGTCATTGTGTATTGGAGCCTATTTTCTTTATATTCCATTAATTTTGTTAAAACAGAATCAACATTTAAATTCCTTTCTAATATTTTCATTTCTAAATTGGTCTTTTCTTGTACATCTTTTGACAGATCTTAGGAAAGACATTTCTTCTGTATTTTATTTAAATCTTTACTTCTGAATGTCCATATCTCGCTTCCGTATAGCATGACAGAGTAGAATTTTAATTATGTGTCTTGTTTTATCTTCTAGTGTTTTTTTAATTTTGTTGTGTCATGTATTGCTTGAAGCTTACTGATTATTCCGTGAAACTTTCGAGTAAGATAATTTCATTAGCAACCCCTTGCATCTCAGGTTTGATTTAGGGGTTTGTTTCCTTTCACCTGTGGACGGGCCCTTACCCAGCGGGATATTGGGACCCGGGGCTCACAAAAGAGCAGGGTCACCACACCCTGGGGTGAGCTAACTCAACGAGTGTCCCACCCTGTTACCCCGGATACAATTTATAACACACAATTTCTATCTTGGGTATTGTATCCAAACTGTTTATGTCCAACGCGATTGAGATGCAACTAATTTGTTCATCCAACGAAATGAAAACAGCCAGCCAGCAGCAGAAACGTAACAATATGGCGGACTGCCCATGTAACATCTAGTCAGCTGTTGCGTTTGCATGAGTTTGTGCCACAGTGGTTACTTGTTCATGATTATACAATCTTTTTCACGTAATTTTGCCTTCAATGCAATATAAGATGTTGAGAAATAAATCTTTGTCAATTTTTAGAAAATTGCCATAGTTTTCCAGGTTCTCTAATCTCAATTCGTTAAGTTGAAGACCCAATACACCTCGGCCCATGTCCTGTTCTCTTCTTTGTAAACATGACAATACAGTTGCTATATTAAAATTTCGGTCTATTTCTCAAGCTTGCCACTGAACTGTCATTTGATTTTGCACTAAAATGCATCATAATGTGACATTCCATTGGATATACAAAGTTTGCTAAAAAAAGTTGGACCATGGGACACCGGCTTTATTGTGTTATTCAATCTTGTTGAAGTCGGAACTGTGTGCAGTACAAAAATGACTAAAGTGAAGCAAAGTGTTTAAAAAACACCACGGCAGATGATGGTGAGAAAGTAGGAACTGTGAGATGTGAAAAACACAAGCCAGGAGTATAATGGATTGAAAATGGAAAAAACACTACAGCAATGCTCCTCAGGGGAATCCTATCAATCTTATTCACCATTCTGTAAAGAACTTTGCACAACTTTCCTTTGTGCTGACTTTCAGTTAAGTAAAATAAAACCATCCAAACTGTGAATTCTTAGAGAAATATGCAGGATAATCATTCTTATTCTTCCACATTAAAAAAGAAGTACATCAGCCGAAGTTACGAAAAAAAAAATTTAAAAATCAGACTAAGGTTTGTAGATACAAAATATGTTGTGTTGCACTCACATGACTTTCTCTGCTCTTACACAAATTATTCTTATAAACACTTATTCTTCTATCTGCTTAATATTAATCAGATTGCTTATTTTATTGTAGGTGCAAGGGCAATACAGTAGACCTTAAGCGATAGTCATTCTTTTAAGAGTAGTCCCTACATGATGACATTGAAATTCTCTTTGCATGACCAAGAGATAACAAATTACTAACGACCACCCATTTGAGAACGGTCTATAAAGTATTGCGAAATTCTGGCAAGTAACAAGGGTTATTTCCGAAATAGTTCACTTCACAAAATGATCATTTGTTATAAATTTTGTGTTCAAATTGCGTAAGCTTTCATGGCCGTTGTCATAAAATATTCGGGCTTGTGGGCCCCGGTCTAGTGGAAATTCTTCTTCCAGATGTTTCGTTCGAAGCTGCGTCGAACATCCTCAGTGGTGTGATCACAGTAGTCTGCTACTTTCGCCGAACTGATCGGAGCCGTTTGGTTTCACAGGTTTTACACGCTTAGCATGTGTGGGTGTATGTCGGTTGGTCTGGTCTTTATTGGCTTGACTGCTGCGTGGGCTGGTTTAAAGTAGGCGCTTCCATTGTTGTCGGAGGGATGGCATTTATTGTAGCTGAAGCTGGCGTATGATTTTGAATTTGTCTCCGGTGAGGTTTTTTGCGTGTTTTGTATAATGCTGGATGCCAAGCTTTATTTACAGGGGTCACAGCACTGATGGTGTTCGATACAGGTTCGAGCAAAACGTATGGAAAAAGAATTTGCACTAGACCACAGCCCACTAGCCCGATTATTCATTCTGTATTTTAAATTGTGTGCTTTAACCAGATCCATGTACATTGTTTGTATAGTAACATTTGGTCTATCTCTCACAGTTCACCAGTTATGCAAAAGTCATCCAGAATGAAAAGGCCTTCTGAGGAATTAAGGAAGAATGAAACAGTGTGTGAATGTATGTTTGAATTTAAAGACAGCATAAAGGAAACACAATAGTAAAGGAGTGAACACCATTACCCATGAGCAAGTTTTCTAAAGGCAAAACCGCCAATATGACCTTAGATGATAAAACTATACAAAAGGAACAGTTCTAGTGACGTATCCCGAAAATGTTGCAAATATAAAACATAAAACAGAAAGTAGATACATTATATATAAATAACCGCGATCTTTAAGGTCCCAAGGAGATTTGTGCTTAGTCATAAACGTGGCCAGTATAAAAGCTGACATAAACTTTCAGAGCAGCATAACCAAATATAAAATTTAGAACAAATTAGAAACTAAAAGCTTCACTTATCTTAGTAATGTTTTAGAATCTTGTTGCTTCACTGTTAATAGCTTCAATTTTTACTTAATAAAATTTAGAGTTAAATATACGTACCAAGTTATTCACTTTGTTCTCCATCTTAAAGTTTTTCACATCAGGAGTTGGTCTATCTTTTTACTTTTAGTACTACTTATAGCAAATAGTCAATAGTATTGTATTGCACCGAAAAATTCGATGTCGAGATTTCACGGGATATATTTTTTGGCCCCCGAATAAAAAAAAAAAAAAAAAAAAAAAAAGCAAACACATTTTTAGGAAAAGGTCCATGTGTGTGCCTGTCTCTCTGTCTGTCTGTCTGTCTGTCTGTCTCTCTGTCTCTGTCTTTCTCTGTGTGTGTCTCTGTCTGTCTCTCTCTCTGTCTGTCTCTGTCTTTCTCTGTCTCTCTCAGTCTCTCTGTCTGTCTCTCTGGCTGTCTGTCTCTGTCTGTCGGTCTCTCTCTGTCTCTATCTGCCTCTCTCTCTGTCTCTCTCTGTCTGACTCTCTGTCTCTCTGGCTGTCTGCCTCTCTGGTTGTCTGTCTCTGTCTGTCTCTATGTCTGTCTGTCGATCTCTCTCTGTCTGTCTCTGTCTGTCGGTCTCTCTGTCTCTCTCTCTCTGTCTGCCTCTCTCTCTCTCTGTCTGTCTCTCTGTCTGTCTGCCTGTCTCTCTGTCTCTCTGTAGGTCTCTCTCTCTGTCTCTGTCTCTGTCTGTCTGTCTCTCTCTCTCTCTGTCTGTCTCTATATGTTTGTCTCTCTCTCTGTCTGTCTCTGTCTGTCTGTCTGTCTCTCTCTGTCTGTCTGCCTGCCTATCTATCTGTGCCTGTCAGCCATCCGTCCGTTCATATGTCTTGTCTGCCTGTGAGCAGCGTAACTCAGAAATGAAACGTCGGTTAAAAATCAAGGTTGGTATTTAACTTTAATATCTTACAAGAATGAAACACGAAGAGTTTTAAGAAGATTCCTCTATCCTAAACTGTCCTTTACATGGAAAATTCTTCGAACATTTTGATTTTTTTAAATGTGGCTGCAACGATTATGATTGAAATGCCACATGTTTAAGAAATTCATATGGCGAATGAAGTATGTATTTCGAATTTTCTGGCTATAGCAAATGTAGCCCTGCTTACTCTTGATGACTTTTACATAACTGATAAACCGTAAGAGATGGACCAATCTTACTATACAAAAAGTGTAGATCTTGTTAAAACACACAGTTAACATCAAGTTATAGTTTTTGTGAAGCGAACTATTTCGAATATATTCCTTGTTGATTGTCAGAATTTTCTAATAATTATAGATTGTTATCAAATGGGATATCGTTACTAATTTTTTTTATCTCTTGGTCATACAAAGAGAACGGATTTTCAAAGTCATCATAAAACGACCACTCTTAAAACATTTGACTATCACCTAAAGCCTACTGTATTCCCCCTGCACCTACAAGAAAATTCACAATATAATTTTTACAAATGTTTATCTCGATTGAAGTAGATACAGGAATAAGTGTTTATAAGAATAGTCGGTCCAAGAGTAGAGAAAGACATGTGAGTGCAATAATATTTGTTTTATTTCTAACTTGTACTTGCATGCTATACCACTGATGTTTAATATCAACATTGTTAAAGCACGAATGTCTTTTTGATTTGGTCCTTCACCATTTAGATAAAATACATAATTCAATTTCAAACTTCAGTTTTGTCAATTCTTTTATTTCAGTATTTTGACTACTTAAAATGCTCCTTGCTGCCCAATTCATAACATACTAACATGAAGATTTTAGGACAGTTTTAGAAATTATGCATTTAAAAATCTGATGTGTGTATTCACATAACTTTCTCTACGCACTCTTGTGCAAGGTATTCTTTAAAACACTTATGATTCTGTCTACTTCATGTTAATCGAGATAAACATTTATAGACATGGTTTTATTATATATTTCCTCACAGGTAAAATGGGAATAGAAGAAAATAGTAGGCTTTTAATAGCTGGTCGCTATGTAATGACTTTGAAGTCCATCTTCTTTGCATAGCATGTACGTTAAAGAGATGTATAATTACTTGCTGGTTCAGAAAACTTAAAGTATTGGAAAATTTGAAACAATAACAAGGAACATCTCAGAAATGCTTATTGCCACAGAAAATCATTTAACATAAATTGTGTGCTTTAATGAGGTCTACATTTTTGTGTATTAAGACTTTGTGCACTTCTTATCCTTTACCACTTATGAAATTGTCATTCAAATGAAGGGGACTTCAGGGGCTATTCCTAGAAAATTCAAGATATGCATTCTATTTGTCATGAAAATACCTTAAACAGATGGTGTTTTAGTAGAAATCGTCAGAGCTATTTTTGAGAATGTAAGCATTTTCGAAACATTTTCCATGTAGAGGGTAATTTGCAGTTGGGAGGTTTTCATTGTGTTACAACTTTGGAAGAAGCTGAACTTAAATAGCAAGTTGGATTCCGCGGGCCTTAAAAGTGTATTTTTAGTGCATCTCGATATTTTCTTCACCTATATGCCCACAATAGAGAAACTAAAAGCTATGCACAAACTCAAGTGCTAAGCAATTCAGTAGAAATTCTTACATAACTCTACCAAATTGAAAAAGTTGAGAATTACAATAATATGTATAGGTAACCTTAGTTTTTCTTTAAAACCCATTAAAATTATGAAGTATCTGTACAAAAATAACTTTTTGTATATTAAGCTTGAATTAAAAATTTTGGATCGATAGTAAGTGTTAAATACCTGGGTTAATTAACAATGGAACAAAATAATATCGAGATAAAAATTAAATCAAGAATTAATCAAGAAAATAAATGTTATATTATAAAACACTGGCACACCCCTTTAGGAAACTATTATTATCACAATGGTTAAAAGAAAACTATATAAAACAGTTACGAAACCTATTTTAATATATGGAGCAGATCATAGACATTAACAGACAAGTCAAAAAAAGCAACTAATGACTTGGAAAGGAGAAATACTTCGAAAAATTTATAGCCCAATATTTAAAACTGGCATATAGAGAAGGCGAACAAACTTAGAAATTATCAATACATATAGTGCTCCTGACATTGTGACATCAATAATATTAAAAAGATTGAGATGGCCAGAACATGAAAAAAATAAACGAGGATAGAGTAGTGAAGAATATTTTAGAGGTAAAGTTGCGAGGTAGTAGAAAGAGAGGTAGATGGGCTGGTGACGTAGAAAATGATTTAAGACAGCTGAGAGTAAAAAGGGTGCAGAAATAAGGCTTTGGACCGAGATATCTGAGCATCTGTCATAAAGCAAGCCAAGGCTAAACTCAAAGGGCCATAGTGCTACAAGATGATGATGAAGATGGTGACGACGACGATGAAATAGTAGGGTCCAAAGGGCATTTCATATTACTATGTCAAAAAGTGATTAATTATGTATCAAGAACTAACAATTTAGCAATGATTTGACATAACTCATTAACTGGTTTTATTTATTGAAAATATGGTAAGCAAACAGAAAGAAAACTGGATTTTTTTTCACAGTCGTATTGTCTTAAGGACTGTTATTGGATTATAGGATGAACATCTGTAGCTTTACTGCTTTGGGTCATCCAGTTCACTGGAATATTCGTTCCTTTGGTATGGTATTCCAAAAGTTAATGCAAATTCGTTTGTGAAACTAGGTGCCCGTGTAAATAAGTTAAATTTAGCTATACATTTAAAATCTGGAGAATAAATTGCATGCTTAGTCGTATATAGGATACGGTTTTGGGGTGGTAGAATAGACGAAAAATTGAAAGCATTAACCGGGGCTTGAACCTCGGATCTATCGGTCTCTGTGTGGTTGCTCTAACCACTAAGCCACCATGGTAACACTGGTTCTAATGTTATATGAATTTGAGGTATCCTTGTGGTTTACCGCGATAAAGGGCATCTGTCTGTCTGTCTATTTGTGAACAACAGTGTCAATGGCCGCCATCATTGAAGTGCCCAGCCATGGTGCTTTCATGGTGCAGAGATCACGGGTTCGAGTCTCACCTCTGGCTTGGCTATTTTTTAATGCTTGTATATATGTATGATGAAAGGGCATATACAAGTAAAGGGCATATAATACTTCCCCAATAATAGGGTAAGTATTGTGTTGGACCCAAAAATTCGATATCCAGATTTCACCGGAAATGTGTTTTGAGGTCAACTGAACCTAAAAAGGCATTTTTAGGAAATTGTGTGTGTGTGTGTGTGTGTGTGTGTGTGTGTGTGTGTGTGTGTGTGTGTGTGTGTGTGTGTGTGTGTGTGTGTGTGTGTGTGTGTGTCTGACTGAACAGCACTAAAACGAAAAGTTGTTTAAAAACCAAAGTTGGTATTTAAGTTCAATATCTTACACAAAGATTTTGAAGAAATTTCCTCCACCCTAAACTACCCCTTACATCGAAACTTTCTCGAAATTTTTTATTTTCTCAAAAATGGCTATCACTATTTTGATTAAAACGCTGTTGCTTAAATATTTTTATGGCAAATGAACTATAAATTTTCATTTTTCTGGCTATAGCCCATGTAGTCGTGTTTGCTCTTGATGACTTTTGGATAACAGGTAAACCGTAAGAGATAGACAAAATTTTACTGTACAAAAAATATAGATCTCGTTAAAAGGCAGAAGTTATATATGGATGCATTTTTTGTGGAGTGAACCATCTTGGAGACGTTCTTTTTTGTTTGTTCTCAAATGGGAGGTCGTTATTCATTTTTTTAATTTATTGGTCTTGCAAAGAGAAGTCATTTAGCAACTAGTCTTATAACATTTAGATTGTGCAAGAGTAGAGAAAGTTGTGTGAATGCAATACATCATATATTTTTTACACTTGAGTGATACTAAGTTCAAGGTCCTGTCATCAGTTAGTAGATAAGAAGCAGAGTGTAAAATGAAGGTTGTATTTACATACCATTACAGAAGCAGCTGGTTATCCGATCTGTCAAGCGATGAAGCCAAAATGCGCGCCGGTCAGTGCAGTATTGTCGTATACAGGAACTCGATTTGGGTTGCACGGACGCCTTCAGCTGAGTGAATGGTGGGACGCACCTCCAGGTGGCCGGGTTTATAGCAGACGCTGCGGCGCAGCCACCCTTCTCCCCCCCCCCCCCTCCGCCTCCAGCGTCTCTCCCTCCCTCATCGCGAGAGCGGCAAATCCGTGTGTCTACTTGCTTCGACTACCAATTACATTCGATGTGATGTTATGTAAGAAAATAGCCACTGTTGCTGATGGATTTGTTAAAAACCTGATCTGTGCACTCACATAACATTAACAACTCAATCTTAAATTCATCGCTCTTATGGGTGTCGGTGTGGGTGGCTCAGTTGGTTAGACGCTGGCCTAGTGATCACAAGGTCGCGGGTTCAAACCCGGCCCAGACCGATGGTTTTTAAGTGTGCTTAAAAACGACAGCTCCATGTCAGTAGATTTACTGGCATGTAAAAGAACTCCTGCGGGACAAACTTCCGGCACATCGGCGACACTGATGTGATCCTGGCAATTGACAGCGTCGTTAAACAACAAAATAATTTAATTTAATTTATTCGCTCTTATGGGGAGATTCCAATTAATACAGTCACCACTACCTTACTCTTGGCCAAAACTTTACGCAAACTAGACATGTTTTACTCCTTGTATGATACATATGTGGCAAATTTCAATAAAACTCAACAAATACATTTTCAAAATTATGGGAATAACGGCAGTTTCAGTACATACCGAACGAGATACCTCCGCGAGCGAGTGTAAGGCTCGCATTTGAGAGATCCTGGGTTCAAATTCCACGAGCCGTTCAATCTGACTAGGGTTATTTCGTGATTTCCCTCAAACGCCAAAGTAAATACTGGATTGAATGTTTAATACAACGACCCAAAGTTCCACCTTAAATCTAAAACAATAGTATAAATGACGAATAGGTGGTAATAGTGAATGTTGTGCCATCTATCCATAGACAATATAACAAAATAGACTGGATAGCACCCTAATGCCATCTGTCCGTCACAGAAGCAGAGGTACAGTTGCACTGCTCCCTCTATAAACTCGTGACAAAGTAGCATGGTATGGTCAGGACCTTCTAGATTAACGGACCTGACCCTGGCATCCCAGTTGTACAAAAATGGCGTCGGCTGGTGGGAGTGATTTCTGAGGTGTTTCCACACGCTGTTTTTCGTATTATTTTCTATGTCTTCGAGTTATTGTTTCTTATAATAATTCCTATGTAAGTTTGTCTTCATATTAGCAAAGCGAGTGTTTCAAAAGTTTTATTTGGGCAGTATAGGAACAGGAATACATGTAATAACGTTTTGACTGTGCCGTGTGCTATCCACGTGTTCATGTTTATTGTGTTCCATCTAGGACTATGGCTACATTAGCCGTATAGTGTGGTTAATTTATCTGTTTGCAAGTACAATTTGTGTCACGATTACAGTGGTGAGAGGTTGTTGAAGAAAAACTGTTCCAGTAGTGTATATTAATGTTGCCATACTACAACCTAACCTCAAACACGACAATGCACCGTAACTGTTGCATTCCCGGATGCAAATTAAAAATCAGAAACTTTCAGTTAAAACAAAAGGTAAATTACAACATAAAGCTTCTAAATTCAGGATTTAATTACAATAAATTGCAGCGTTATGTGTATTAGTTGCCGGTGTGTATATAACATGGTGAATAGTGTGAATAGTGAAAGACAATAATTTCGAGTGAATTCAATTAGTGGCATCTGCAACACCAACAGTTTGTTTCATGTAAGTAGTATGCTGCTCATATTTGTACATTATCTTTTGTCTTTGTAATTTAAATGTGTAGCTGTAGTTTAGAAGAAATGTGTTATGTTGCTGCATGTAAAACTGTAGACTATAGCAAAGTTTGGTAAATATTTACAAAATCGCTCGAGAAAACGAATGAAACATAGTGCAATGGATGCAGTTTTTATTGCTGATTACGATCTTGTAAGTTTTATTGTGCGCTCAAGCTTCGTGTTTTATTTATGAGAAAATTTCGTACGGTCGATGAAGTGGTTTTATTTCGCTTATGCGGCGGATATTTAGCTAATAAATGTGCATAAACGAGTGTAATATATGCTACAATGATTGATTAATGCATTTACGTTGAAATGATTGCATAAACACTACCCAAATTGTAAATATTTCGATAACAGGACCCTGTCACCCCTCTCATATGCAAAACTAACCTAACCTAAGCTAACACAATGTTGCTTTACAATACTGATTTAAGATTACGTATTTCATGTATTTCATTTACAGTGCTGTTTTACGGTTATTATTTTTAATATTTCATCTGCTTTTGTGGATTCCCCCTGTAAAATAAAGTGTCCTGAAGTGCTGAGTAATATGTTGTTGCAAACTGAGTAATCAAGTTCTCAGTAATAGTAAAAGCAAAATTTCACCCTAAAGGTTTTGAATTCAGTAGGTAGCTTTAGGTCATTCTAAATAGCAGCATTTGTATATCAGCCACCAGTATAGTATGTTTTGTGTAGGTATATAACATTATGCACATTGTACAAATGTGAAAAACAGTGTAAACAATGATTAATAATTCTGAGTCAACTCACTGTCAACACTTCTGTTTTATTTAAGTAACATGCTGCTTGCAGTTTTGTCTATCTTCTTTGTAATTTGAGTGTGTAATGCAGTTACATAATAGCATGTAAACCTGTAGATTGCATGAATGATATTTGAGGTTATATATTTCATTGCCCATGGTTTATCGTTTAATATTAAATGTCATTCTTTTTTGTTTACTTGAGTTTATGTTTAAGACAGTGTTTTTGTGTTTAACACAGCCCATATTCACAAAATAGGCGTGTTATTACACCACATTTTTATTTTACTGCGTTGAAATCGTAGCCTGTAGACGAGTTGTTTACAAGTAGTTCCCACCACATAGGCCGCCATCTTGAATCACAGTGTCAGGTCCGGTATTTAGGAGGTCCTGGTATGGTATAGGAATAAACTTTGAATGGTAACTGTCCACCAGATACCGTCCTACGAGTATCTCCTAACAGATCCATCGCCATATGACCACGTAGCTAAATTGACTGGAAACAGAGTGGGAAAAGGTGCCTGCATAAGTTCTGAAAAACAACTTTCTGAATACGAAGCAAAAAGTTTAGGTCTATATGACAATAAAGACCCTTCTTATTCCTAACTACAGAAACTTCCATTTGAATACTAAGGGTCATCTTGGGCAGTATCAAAGGTTTCCAGGTTCTTTCCCTTCTCTGGACATGCTTGCCTGTCCATGTATACAAACAAAGGTGCCTTATAAGAATTCTGTAGCAAGAAATCACCAATAGTGGTAATATCTGTGGTGAAGGAGGCATCTAATTAAATTTTAGGCATTTCCTGAAGGAAATTTCAATTAAAACATCGGGGACTTGTTATTTGAACATGCTAAAAACATGAAGGAATGACAAAATCAGAATTTTGATTATTTTAATTGACATCTTGCTTTAAGGGGGTAACTAAAGCTTGAGGGATAGTGATATTAAATAGTGAATTCTTCTGCATCAACCATACAAAGGTGATATTGAAATCTTAAAACAATTATTTTTCAAACAACATGAACGTAATTTCAATTTCACAATAGTATATTGCGTACTGGCAACTGTGATACTTATGAGGTCGAAAATGCATTTTGGGAATATAAGGCTCGCAGGACCGAGTTTTCCCAAGCATTCGAGATCTATAAGTAACTTACAGTTCGTGGTTAGTCAATTACTTTTTGCAATACTTGAAAAACCCGTAAAAAGCAATAATAAATCAAAATTGCTTTTCCATGTTTTATTGAACACTAAGAAAAAATGAATTCTCTATATGAATAAATGAAAAGCTACATCTATGTTGTCTCAGATAGGCCTAATGATTAGTATATTGCATGTGAAAATCCAGGTTCCACCTCAAGATGTACTGAAGAAATAAAAATAATTGAATCGCTTCTTAATGTTAATGACATGTCCAATTGCACATTTAATATTGCAATAAATAAAAAATTTATACGTTTTTATATTTTGCTAAGGATTAATTAATAAATTAGTGTTAGCTTACTATGGTGTTGGGTGTTACGTCAATTCCTACTGATACCGTAAGTGTTAATAACCAGTTTTAGCCTTGTTGCCATGGGAATTGATAAATTAATTGTAAATTTATCTTACACTACCAAACATGTGTTAACAATGATTAACTTACATATAAAGTATTGAAAAAAATTAATGTACATGCCTAATTTAATGATTCAAAATGTCAGCACCTTTCTATGTTTGGACCAGATATATCGACTACTTTTGGAGATATTCTGTTGTCCTTGTTTTAAACCTTAAGCTTTGTTTTAATGAAATAATAACTGGGTTTCTATTAGCAAAACATTATACACTTATTTTAAAGTAACCAAATATTTTTACTTTCTCTACTGGTAAGCAGGGGAAATAGGTATTGTATTTCACCCTAAAATTCGATGTCGAGATTTTACCGGAAATATACGTTTTGACATCCCCTGAATCTAAAAAAAATCATTTTTATAAGAAGGTCCGCGCGCGCGCGGTGTGTGTGCGTGTGTGGACAGCATTACTCAAAAACGAAAATTCGGTTAAAAACCAAAGTTGGTATTTAACTTTAATATCTTTCAAGCATGCGACACAAAGATTTTGAAGAAAATAGCCCCACGCTAAACTACCCTTTCCATGGAAAATTTTTCGAACATTTTGATTTTATTGAAAATGGCTCTAACGATTTTGATTAAAATGTCGTATGTTTGAGATATTTTTATGACAAATGAAATTTATGTATATCTTGAATTTTCTGGCTATAATTCCTGTAGTGGTATTTACTCTGGACGACTTTTGCATAACTGGTAAACCGTTAGAGATAGACAAATTCTTAATATACAACAACGTAGATCTTGCTAAAATACACAATTTATGTCTGAATGAATTTTCTTGTAGGGTGAACCATTTTGGAGATATTCCTTGTTACGTTTGTGAGTTTTGGAAAACTTTCAACTTTCGTGAAATGCAACATCGTTGTTAATTTTTTATATATTAAGCGTGCAAAGAGAATGGGATCTCAAAGCTTTAAAAGATTTGACTATCGCTCAAAGCTTACTGTATTCCCATATTTCCCTTGCACCTACAAGGAAATAAGCAATAAGATAATTTCTACATATGTATGTTTATCTCATCTAACACGAAGAAGATATAGGAATAAGAGTTTGTAAGAATGGTTAGTACAAGACTAGAGAAAGTCATGTGAGTGGAACACATCAAATTTTTAAAATACCATTTGGTTTTCTAGTAGTAACAGCTCTGTAATTTTAGACCAGCGCTGTCCAACGCTGTGCCCGCGGGCGACATGACGCCAGTCATTTATTTTTCTGGCGCTCTTCAGAAGCAAAGTTTTACTCTGACAATTTCTAGTATTAATTCAAATTTCTAGACATAACTATTCCCTTATGAATAACGTCCATGAAGTATGTTTTCATACACCTAAAGCTGTATTCATTACTTTCCTTTCTCTTTTTTTCCTCTCGAAAGAAGGGTACTTGCACTAAGTGATGGCGCCCGCGCCTCCTTAGGCAAGAGTTAGCTGTGCCCGAGTACATGAGAAGGTTGGACAGCACAGGCTTAGACGTTTGTTTACGATTTTTTTACTCAACTTATAGTTTGTATTCAGCAGACTTATGCCTCTGTAATTATCGCATAAATTTCTTTCTCCGTTTTTAAATATATTAATATTATGTGCATAATAACATAAATATAAATAAAGCTATAAAAACAAAAGCTGCATTACTATTACTCGGGGATCTATATTTAGTATGTATAGAGGTTACAACATTCATTGATTTTATTTTTAGCTTCAGAAGAAAGGAAGTTGGTTTTTAACTGTTGCATAAAATACTTTATTTTCATGAATGTAACACATTTCTACATCAATACAAAGGATACGTGTTCTCATTACGTAAGAAAACATTACGTATGAAAAATTATATTTGGCATATTTCCCCTGTGATTTTCTCTGCATGTTGTAACCTGTCAGTGGAATCTGTTACCTCTTTCACACAGATGTAATCCTCGATTTGGACGATGACATTTCGAATCTTCTCCTTTAGTTGTGGTATTTATAAACTTGCGATTTTAAATGCCCTCAAAGAAAACGTCACAGGGTGTTAGGTGACATGGCCTTGCTGGTCACTTCTGATCGCTGCTTCTCTATAACGAATAGTCTGTTGGTTTCAGACGTTGAATTAAACGAATTTTGTAAGCATGAATATGAAAGTCACCAGTTACTGATAATATCCCCATAGAGGTATATAACTATGAACGATTAATATTATAGTTCCAAATGCTACATCTATTAAATAGGACAAAGAAAGTCCTAAAAGAATAGGAAATAGCTAAAGTTGCATCTGTCTTTATAAAATCTGATGTGTTCCACTCACATGACTTTCTCTACTCTTGTACTAACCATTCTTACAAACTCTTATTCCTATATCTTCTTCGTGTTAGTTGAGATAAATATTTGTACAAATTATCGTATTGCTTATTTCCTTGTAGGTACAAGGGGAATATTAAAATACAGTAGGCTTTGTGTGATAGTCAAATATTTTAAAGCTTTGAGATTCCGTTCTCTTTGCACGCTTAACATATAAAAAATGTTAAACGATGTTCCAGTTCACGAAAGTTTTAAGTTTTCTGAAACTGACACAAATAACATGGAATATCTCCGAATTGCTTCACTCTACTAAAAACGTTATTGAGACATAAATTGTGTGTTTTAGTGAGATCTAAATTTTTTGTACATTAAGAAAATTTCCATCTCTTACGGTTTACGAGTGATTCAAAAGTCATCCAGAGTAAACAGGAATACATAAGCTTTAGCCAGAAAATTCAAAATATACATTTCATTTGTCATACAAATATCTTAAACATATGACATTTTAATCAAAGTCGTTAGAGGTATTTTCAAGAAAATTCAAATTTTCGAAAATTGTTTTATGTAAAGGGTTGTTTAGGGTAGGGCTATTTTCTTCAAAATCTTAGTGTCGCATCCTTGAAAGACATTAAACTTAAATACCACCCTTGGTTTTAACCTTTTTCTAAAAATTCTTTTTTTTTGTGTTCAGGGGTCTCAAAACATATTTCAGGTGAAATCTCGACATCGAATTTTTGGGTGGAATACAATACGTACTTCTGCTTACCATTAGAGAAAGTAAAAAGGATAAAGAAATGAATGTAAAATTATAGACTCATATCTTTTAAACACGGTATGTGAGATATACCCTGGAATTATGACTTCTAGAGTAAAAATAATAACTGAAATACATAATAGTGGAGAACAACACGGATTTAGTATAGGCAGAGCCTGTGTAGATAATGTTTTTACAACAAAACCAATAATAGAACAACGAAAACAGTTCAATCTTGAAACCCATTTAGCTTTTATAGATTTGGAAACCACGTTCACAAAATCAACCGCCTAATCTTATAGTATATAATACTTAAAAAGTGATATCCATTACACTTATACAAAACTATTCAAAGTTTATATAAAAACACAAAATTGGTAATGGAAATCGAGGGTAAAATAAGAGAATAAATTGAAATACCTAGAAGATTGAAACAGGGCTAATTCTTTTAATATATATGGACGAAATTTTAATTGAATAGAAAAAAGTGATACATGAGGGGATTAGGTTCGAACAAAGAAGAGCGTTAAATGCATTTCTGTTTGCTGATGATCTAGTTTAAGTTTTGACAAGAAAGAAGCTACAGAATTAGTATATCAATTGAACCAAATATGTAAGAAATGCGATATGACTATTTGAAAGACAAAAATAACAGTAATGATATTCCTAGGAAGATATCCAATAGGAACTATAATTGTGCTAGAGGAGAAAATATTAGAACAAGCATCACATTTTCAATACCTTGGCTGCGATGTAATCTATAATTTGGATCAGGGTATAAGGAACACAATACAAAAATGTCAAGCAGTCTTTGGAAGTATTAAATGAACCTTGAAGAATAGGGTAGAGAAAGAAACACAAATAATATTTTATAAAGTTACGGCAGTCAGTGGTAAACTATGGAAGTGTGGTATGGATTGTCAGAAAAAAGAATGCGGTGGAAATGAGGTATTTACGATTAGTCAAGGGATGTAGAGAGAGAATCATATTAGAAATGAAGTAATTAGAGAAGAATTGGAAGTATAGTCATTATTAGAAGATAAAGAAACAAACAGGTAGAACACCTTTATCGCACGCCAGAAGATAGGATACCAAAACAAGCCTTCAAGTAGAAACCTTAGGGACAACAGGACACCTCCCAAAAAAAGATGTCTTCAACAAATGTGACACCAGAACAGGCTAATGCCTAAACAGTGAAGGAAGCAGAACAAGATCCTTTGTGAGAATTCGCTAGAGGGAGCTTTCTGCCATGTTTAACTGTTGTGAACGATGAATTGACTTTTGTAACTTCACGAGCATTGCGATGTTCTCATACTGGCCGGAACGAGAGCGTACTGGAGTTTTGATGTCTGCAATCGAACTTTTTGTCTCAAATTGTCATTAATCTACAAACTGTTGACTCATTGGGTGCATTTTCACAACTGAGAGCCGTGCGAAGCATCCTGCGTAACATTAACTTGATTTATAATGTGCTTCCACATTTTCACATTTTCCCTGCCCCATTCTCAGGGGTTCCGCAATAGTTTACTGCAAGAAATACGAATTAGAAAACACGCAAGCAAAGTAAGCACAATAAGACAGTAGCGCGCAATTAAAAACTGGTCCAGCCTTACATTAGTGTTAGCTCAAAAAATTATTGCAGAAACCTTAAAGGTGCAGTAACAATTATTAACAACATTAACACAAACAAACACAAAAAACAAAATATAATTATCTTTTGTTCATTCTCTGTCTTCCTAATGTTCTCCAGTATTGTCGCCGCTTACTCCATGTTCCTCAACGCAGTTCTTAAGTTCCCTCTTCAGATTCTTTTCTCATCTTGAGCTTCCTCTTGTGTTTCTTCTCTTAAGTTTTAATCTAGTTGATCTTGTTTTAGCTTACATAATTCCTTTCGCTTGCCTATTCCTTTAAAATTATGCAGTTTTCTTTAGCTTTAAATATTCCTCCATGGCACTTCTGGATACTTCAACTGCAATATTCCCGTGTCTGTGAAATACAAGATCTAAAATGCTTAGTTGGGTGTTCTTTTGTGGTATACGCTTTCCATCAAGAATATAAACTATCCCTTAGATGTACAATCTTTCAAGCAGAGCTGTTAGTTCTACGCCAAGCCGTAGAATGGACGATGAACACCAGGAGGAATCTTGCATCTATACCGACACCCAGGCTGCACTCTCCGCTATCAGTGACGGATTGCAACGTTCATACAGGTAACATTAAATCAACATCTTGTTCACATTTCCTCGGCTGAGTTATAGGACCTGCTGGAACTACAGGAAATGAACGTGCAGATCTTGACAAATCAACTGCTAATTCAAGAAGGGGTTACTTTTTCACCCTATGTCCACTATCATGCGGCTAAACAACAGTAAGGGCTCTTTGACAAGAACATTATTTTCCCCTACAGTGTTTTACCCATTAAAGTGCAAATACATAGAATCAAGTTTTATATTAACTCAATTTGACTAGTCACACTAAATGTGGACATTATTTGGAAATATTCAAATTAGTCATGATACCTACATACGCTAGGACAACGCCAAACTGCACCACATCTTCTATTTGAATATTCTGATTTTGAATCCCAAAGATTTGAATTTATTACTAAATTAAATTATTGCCAAAATATACTCTAACAGCCTTTATCAAGTACTTTAGATAAGAAATGCTGTGTGATTTTCTCAATTTATTTTTCAAGAGATTTTGAGATAGCTTTCAATTGTTCGTATTTAGTTTACTTTTATTTCTATTTTTAATAGTATTATTGATATGTAACTTTGGAAATTAAGCATATATAACTTCTTTAAATAAGCAATATACATTCCGCATATCTTGGAAACTGCTCTAACGATTTGGATCACATTTTATATTCAGATAAAATTGTCTTTTAAGTTTATCGATATAGATGCCTTTCCTGAAAAAAAAAAAAACGATATTTTGCACACACACAAACAATTTCCTCTTTTACAAATAATCCATACAATGTTCTATATGTTTAAAATAGAAATGCTACTTATTAAATTCACACTGTTTTCTCTACTGACTTTTAGGCAACTTATTCAAATTTCTTTCTCTACTCACTCTTCTACAAACAATTAAGGTCATTTATAGGTGAATATTTCTATGTACATAAGCGGTAATCTGGAAAAAGGCTTGGCTGATCATAGCGAAATTCAGCACGTATGTGTAGTTTTATGTTATCCATTCACTATGCAATATATTACTTTTACATGGTTTTCTCTATTCACTTTTCTTTTACCTAACACATGTTATATCTTTCTATACTCACCTTACAACATACAATTCATACAATTTTCTGTGGTTAAAATATAAATGCAACGAACTATGTCTAAATTAGTATCTTCTGCGAAAAAACTCGATTTTACAAAAAAATAAAAACATAATAACCAACAACAAAATGCCGACGGAAGCTCGGTGGCCCAGGTGCTTCTAAATAACGTGTATAATTGTATTGTAACTGAAACCCTAGTATATATGAAAGTGAAATAAGGTTTGTATTATACGGAGGTTCATTAATGATGATAATAATATAAATAACTCCCATGACCTCCTTGGTTCTATTCATTTTCCATATGCACTTTCCTGCAAGTGTGGTTCTTTGTTCTCTTAGTATGAGGGCCATCCAAGTTTCTCTGTTTTATTTCACTACAAAATAAACTGTGTTCGTAACATGTGAAGACTGCTGAGTGTGACTGGTGTGTATTGACAATGTTCACATCGCTTTACGACGCTTGGCAGTACGCTGCCAATAAAATTAACATGGAGTTGCACTGTAAGGTACGTCCGCTTGGGAGCTGAGTTCTGTCCTTTGTTTCTTCGCAGCAAAACAAGTATCCACTGTCTGTATCCATCGAGGGTTGACCACTGTCTGTGGCAAAGGCTGTATGAACCTTCCAATGGTTGGATATTGGCGTGTATAGTATATCCTAGACTTAAAGCATCGCCCCGTGTGTTGGCAGCAGCAGTGAGTCACGCGGCTAACGGTGAACCCGGCTCATTTCTGTTTACTTCTGTTGTGTGGAGCTGTCCAACTTAATGTTTGGCCACTCTTTGGCACGGTAACAGCTAGGAGCTTATTTATATTTCGAGTAAAACTAATCAGTTTTATTGACTTTGTCAAGCTTGTGCTTACATACTGATGCAAGTAAAGTAAACAGAGATATGCGGGATTCGCTTGAAATAAAATACCGGTGGAAGGGAAGTCATTACATTAATTTAAACCAGTGGTAGATGTCGGTATTTGGAACACATTTTGTATCTTACGTTTTTGTCTCTGATCATTTCCTACGGAGATATTTTAGTTTTGTCGAAAACAAGCTGGCAACACTGCAGATTGTGTGGGTGTCACTTTCCCTAGTTCAGTACATAAAATTCCTAACGGTGACTCTTGAGAACATAAAACAGATACAGTGCCTTGTTCTATGTTTACTGTGCGAGTGTAGGCCAATCACAAGCGTTAGCCCCCAAAACATTAGGACGAAAGCGAAAGTATTCGACATGTTTACATGCACAAACTAGGTCGATTCCCTGACCAACCTCAACACAACGTTGGCGACTTACTGTACATCTGAAAGAGCTGCTCGGAGTATTCCTTCAGGTCTTTTAAGTGATTAATTATTTCGAAATCCTGTGTGATGCCCCATAATTACTACCGAAGCTATGTCAGAAATAAGTTTCTCTACGCATCGTATTAGTAACAAAACTTATCTCCGTATATTCTTGTGGAATCACGCATCCAATTTGGATAAAAAAAGATTTATTTTTTCGAAATCGGCTGATCAAAGAACAAAATGCCATTGGACTTTTTTATTTGTAATGCTTCTATGAAACATAGAAGGAATTAAATGACTTCCCTTCCAACCTGTATAACTGATCAGTACAAAACAAATACACATGCAGGGGACAGCGTAATGGTTAAAACATAGGGAAATGTTATGTTATATTTTGGCAACTAATTCTCGTTTGACTTAAAGCAATTCACCACATATTTTAGTTACACAAATTAAAACACTTTTGTATATCTTTTTCATATGCATAATTTATACTAACAGTTTACTTGTAAGACGCGTAGAGTAACTTATTTCTAACATAGCTTCGGTAGCAATATGTAATAATAGTAACTATGGGACATCACACAGGGTTTTGAAAAGAATTGAAGGAATTATCCGAGCAGCTTTTTCAGACGTGAAGTAACTCGACAATGTTGCGTTGAGTTTGGTTAGGGAATTGAACCGGTTTCTGGATGTAAACAGGTCAGTTGCTTGCAGGGTGGTGTAATGTTTTGGGAGATAGCGATTGTGATTGGCCTACACTCGCACAGCAAATATGGAAGTACGCGACATGGTATTTGTTTATGTTCACGACACACCACGCTGCGGTGGTTGTTTTTGCACTGACCTAGTGGAAGAAAAACCCACACAATCTGCAGTGTTGTCAGCTTGTTTTCAAGAAAACTAAAATATCTCCGTTGGAAATGGTCAGACAAAAACGTAAGATACAAAATGTGTTCCAAATAGCGAGATTACTGGTTTAAATTAATGCAATGACTTCCCTTCCATCCTGTATATACAACTGCTCAGTAAAGGAAGGGATAATAAATGAATAACGAATTTCTATTTGTGGCGAAAACTACAAAACAGTTGCAAAATTATAAGGATACTTGAAAATTTAACAGTAATCTTAGCTAGGTCTAATCTTCAATCCTTTCTAATCATGTTTTATCTCGGTACTTGATGAAATTCTGGGCCAGAACAGAGAAAATCATTCTCACAACGACCAGTATCGAAACAGTGGACTCCCTTCGTATTCTTCCAGTTCAGAAGGGGCACTGAACCATACAAATTCTGTGATCGATGGTCACTTCCATCGCACGTGCAAAGAACGCATAAAATGTTCCAGTAAAGTACTTTTGCAACGCCGCAGCGTATTAAGCTGGTTAACAAGCTAGAAACGCATTTAGTGCGAAGTTCACTTCCTCACTTCCCCTTTGAGACAATGGGCTCGCTGAATTAATAAGTATCACATTCATTTAAACTGACCAGCGCTGAATGCGGAATAAATCTGAAGACCCAATATAATATATAGTTGTACTTATGATTACCCGTCGATCTATAGGGTCAACCCACTCACGGGCTCTTTCCACTGCGCAGGAAAACCAAGATTCGGTGGGAAAACGGTGCAGGCAGAGGGCATTAAAATCATTACCTTGGAAATGTTAACCTGCTGGCTCACATGCCTAAGCTCAGCAGCAGGAATCATTATTTCTTGCTTGATGTTATTTCTAAGTTTCTGTACTCTACGAGGTTAGGATGACACACTCGGCCGTGCCGTAGCCGAGTGGTTAGACCATTCTCTTCTCACCCAAGCGGCCCGGGTTCGGTCTTAGGCAACCGCATGTGGGATTCATTTTGGACGCAGCGGCGATGGGGCGGGTTTCCTCCGGGTTATCTGGTTTCCCCCGCCATCTCATTCCACCGTTGCTCCATCTTCATTCCATGTATCATCAGTGTCACCGCCTGCGGTGCCGTAGTAGTAAAAGCGTCCGTTAAATACTACAAAAATGACACACTCTGTCTTCCAAAGAACTCCTTTTAGTTCGCGGGAGCGAGAGGGCCGGAAATCAACTCTTCTGTCATGAAACACCTTTCTGTGCTTGATTTAAGACCTGGTTGTATAAAGGTTAGTCTGAGTTCAACCACCTGAAAATGATCTTCAGTCAAGCTGAACTTAGAATTTTGGTTGTATAAACTTCGATCTAAGTTCATGGCATCTTGATTTGATTTCAAATCTGGCTCGTAAAGTTTCTATGGTTAACTTGATTGAACTTACATCAGCGGAACTGCAGCAGGAAGAAATAAATGGTACAGCTTTAAATAAAATAATAAGTAATTATTATTTGTATAAGAGTAGAATTATTTCAAATTGTACTATGTCCAAAATACACAATTTTACAAACCTAATTACTGCTAACCTATAAACATTTTTAACAACTGTGAAGTTATTGTGTTTTATGGTTACGTCTACAAACATAAAAAATGAAATAAATTTCCAATTGTGCTCTCCAAATTTAAAGAAGATGCGTTGGACTTAAAAATGCTTTGGTCCAATAATTGCTAAAATATTCAAATAAAACCATTAATAAGATAAATACATAATTGATATAGAATTAAAATTCCCAGTGACTTCTTTCCATATAGTTTCTTTCCGAGAAACTAAAGCTGCGTTGTTTTTTTTTTTTCTTCTTCTTCTTTTTGATTCCACTATATGTTTTATATTTTTCAATCACAATATCCGCCAGTTGGGTTTTCTTTGCTGGTAAAATTTTACGATCTTTGTTGTTTCTTGTATTGCGCCATTTTCCTATAGAATGGATCCAAACCTGAAAAACAAGTGATTGCTGTTCCGTGGATGCAGCGATGTTCGGCGTTTTACGACGTTGCCAAAGGTTATATTATGAACTAAGATCAATGTTGAATTTAAACTCGATCTTAGATAAGCTTTACACAATACGATTCTACACTAATCTCAGTTCATTTTCTCACCTTACTTACATTTTACCTCAGCGATATTGATGCAACTGGGCCTAAATGAATCGGTAACCTTATATGCTTTGCAGAATCAATCATATGATATTTCTTTAGTAAAGCGATGAAAAAGGTGTCCGAGAATTAGACACTCTTATCGTCCTGTTTTAATAGTTTCACTAAAGTAAATGGGTTTGATTATTAAGGTAGAATTATCTCAAACTACACTCCAATATACAGGTCGTAATGGGGCGTTTCATGCAATAACATAGGTTTTTTTCTGAAGCCCAAGATTCATAGGAGAAAAACAAAAGGTGTAAAACTAATTCCTACAGATATGGAAAAAAAATTGTAGTAATTCACTCATTTTCTTTCAATGGGCGTACTCAAGTATAGCCAGACTGTTTGTTTTAACAGACGTGTAGCACTTCTCACAAAATACCCAAATAGACCTGCCTGTTGAACTAATTACTTTGAAGTGATCGCTATGAATGGGCAATTTCATCCAGTTTATTACTTTCTCTACTACGTTTAAAGTAGAGGAAGTATTTTATTCCACCCAAAAATTCGATCTCTAGATTTCACCCGAAATATATGTTTAGAGGCCCCTGGATCCAGAAAAAGCATTATTAGAAAAAAGTCCGTGTGTGTGTCTGTCAGTCAGTCAGTCAGTCAGTCAGGCAGTCGGTGTACAGCATAACTCAAAAACGAAAAGTCGGTTAAATATTCATGTTTAGTGTATTTCAAGGATGCAACACGAAGATTTTGAAGAAAATGCCTCCAACCTAAACTACGCTTTAGATGGGAAATTTTTTGACAATTTTGATTTTCTTGAAAATGGTTCTAACGATTTTGATTGAAATGCCAAATGTTTGAGATATTTTTATGACAAATGAAATGTATATCTAGAATTTTCTGGCTACAGCCTATGTAGTCTTGTTTACTCTGGATGACTTTTAAATAACTTGTAAACCGTAAGAGAGACAAAGTCTTAATCTACAAAAAAAATGTAGATCTCACTAAAACACACAATTTATGTCGCAATAACGTTTTTGGTAGAGTGAACCAATTCGGAGATATTCCTTGTTGTTTGTGTCAGTTTGGGAAAACTTAAAACTTTCGTGAACTGGAATATCGTAGTTCATTTTTCATATGTTAAGCGTGCAAAGAGAACGGGATCTCAAAGCTTTAAAAGATTTGACTATCGCTCAAAGCCTACTGTATTCTAATATTCCCGTTGGACGTGCAGAAAAGCGAGCAGTAAGATAATTTGTACAAATGTTTATCTCAACTAACACGAAGAAGAGAGAAGAATGAGAGTTTGTAAGAATGGTTAGTACAGGGGTAGGGAAAGTCATGTGAGTGCAACACATCAGTTTTTCTTACGTGTGATACAGAGTTTGAAAACATATCGCGCGCTTACATTGTAAACATTTCACAGAAGTTCTACATATGGTGAGGACGCACTATATGACAGAAGCACCTGACCGAGTGCGGGTGACACAGTAATACTCAGACTGGTGTGACCTAGTCCATGTTTTCAAGTTACTACTGCAGGGAGCGCACTGTCTTGGCACGTATCACGTGGACAAACACATACCGAAATGTACCGTGATAATTAATGCTGCTTCAGATTCCATTAAGTCACATGCATCCCTAATTTTAGTGTATTTTTGAGTAGTTTAAATTTCATAAAAAGTAAAGATCTTCAGTCAAGCTAAACTTAGAGTTTTGTTGGTGTAAACATTGGTCTAAGCTCATGGCACAACGATCTAATCTGATTGGTGAATTTTCTTCAGTCAACTTGATTGAACTTAGAGCAGCAGGACTATGGGAGGAAAAGGTAAATAGTACAGCTCTATATACGTAAAATAATAAAATGGAAAGCATTGCATTTTTGTAGATTGAATAATAAGAGAATTGTTTCAAATTGTATTAGCTCCAAAAAAATAAAATTTTACAGGACAACCGAAAACTGATTACTCCTAACCATAGCACGTTTCACAAATACCAAAAAGTGAAGTTAATGTGTTTGAGGGTTACTTCTAGAAACACGAAAATGTGACATCAATTTGTAATTATTGTGTTCTTCAGATTTAAGAAACATTTGTTGGAATTTTCAATTATAATATAGATACATTATATTTTTTTCGCGTATGAAATTTGACCATCTCTCTTGTTTCTTGCTTTGCGACATTTTCCTATCGTACTGCGCCCTGACGAATGCCTCAGAACCTGAAAAACAAGTGAGTGCTGTTGCCCGAAGCAGTGCTTTTCAGCTCTTTTACTTCGTTGCCAAAGGTTATATTACGAGCTATGATCAAAGTTGAACTGAGACTCCATGATATTAGATTAGTTTTATACAGTGAGATTCTACCCTAATCTCAGTTCATTTCTAACATTAGCTTAAACTTGATCTCTAGTTGGAGATACTTATGCAACAATAAATATATATATATATATGGGGCAATAGAATGTGTAAATATGAATTTAAGGAGAATAGGTAGTTTACGTATGTAAAACATAGGGAAAATAGCATATGTTCAAGAAGCCATAAACCAGACGTTAACTGTCAGATTTAATTCAAAATTTTTGTGATATTGTGATGTGCAATCTAAAGTTCAAAATAATCCTGGAGAAGCTTTCCTATTACTCTCTGTTTGGTGTGAAATAATTTAACATGAAGATATTTTAGTTTTGTCATTGCTTGGCTTGATATCAGTGCCTTGTATTCTATTTTGCTCAGTTGGTAACTATAGGTGTCAAAGTTTACCCTACCTTAATAATTTAAATATATACCATATTGTTACCTAAAGTTGCATACAAACTTCATCACTTAAAAAACAATTATTTTTATCATAAAAATTCGAATTCATATTCAAAAGTAATTCTATAATACTCGTAAAGAGAGCTTACCACACATTCATACAATAATCCTGAAAATTTCATGTGTATAGCTTGAATGGTTTTAGGCTAAATGGTGCATGAAGTATGAAAAATGTAATTTTTCAGGAGAGTAAAATTGAATAAATAGTCTCATCTTACTTTTTCAATTTAGAAAGCTCCAGCACTATATCTCCCTACTAGCTTTCTTCCTTCCTTTTTAGCTCTCTCTTCTTCACTCTGGCTTCTTTGGTCATCTCCTCCATAGCTTTATCAGCACATACAGCTTTCTGCATTTCTTTTGCACTATTCCAATTAGAATCAGCAATTCCAAAGTAGTTTTGTTGCTGATCAATTAATGCTATTCTTCTGTGCCCTAATTACTGTGTACCGCTCTTTGTAAATAATAACAGCCAAAAAATATAAAAGATGTATAGAATAAGCCTCGCTTATCTTTGGTAAGTTGTGAAGAACAGCTTTCCTTTGTTCCATGAAGAAAGAACCAAGAAAACAAAGTTACAAAGAAAAGAAACCTCCTAAGAACAAAACAGACAAAAAAGTGATGCGTTGCATTCACTTGACTGTCTGTACTCTTGTATTAACCTTACAAACTCTTGTAGCTCTATCTTCTCCATGTTAGTTGAGTTAAATATTGGCATAAATTATGTTATTACTTATTTCCTCGTAGTTGCAAGAGGAATATGGGAATATAGTACACTTTGAGCTATACTCAAATCTTTTAAAGTTGATCGCTATATGAAGGCTGTGAAATTCCCTTGTCTCTGCACGGCCAGGATATAAAAAGTGAATAACGATCTTCCATTGGAGAAAAGTGTAAGTTTTGCAAAACTCACAGAAATAACAGGGAATGTATCCGAAACGGTTCTCTAAACAAACAATTTATTTGGACATAATTTGTGTGTTTTAACGAGATATACATTTTTTGTGTAGTAAGATTTCAAGAGCAAACAAGACTACGTGGGCTATAGCCAGAAAATTCAAAATATACATTTCATTTGCCAAAAACATATGTTAAAACTTACGGCATATTAATATTTTAGTCATTTTTGAGAAAATCAATATTTACGAAACATTTTCCATTAAAAGGTAGTTTAGGGAAGAGGATTTTTTTTAAATCCTCATTTAAACTTGAAGGCCAACTTTGATTTTTATCCGACTTTACGCTTTTGACTTATGCTGTTCACAGGCAGACAGACGCACACACACGGACCTTTTTGTAAACATGTTCTTTTTTTTGGGGGGGGGGGCGGGATTCAGGAGGCCTCAAAACACATTTCCTGTGAGATATCGACATAGAAATTTTTGGTGAAATACAATACTTCCTCTAGTAGAGAAAGTAAAGAGTCCATTTCATACAGGAAAACAATTTAAATGCAGAAACTCAAAAGTGCTTAATAATAACAACGTAAGACATATAAATCTTATATTTGAATGTTCAGGGAACTATGCTGTATCCTATAAACAAATAAAAAATTCCATTTTTTACACTACCTACTCCCCTTAAATTTTATCTGGATTAACAATAACTCGAATACATTTTTGTAAAAATGTTCTATAAAAGAGTAAGCAGAGAAAGTGTTATAAATTTAACACATTTGACTTTTGTTTTTCTGAAGGTTGGTTCAAAGTTTGGAAACTTTTCAACAAACTCCCCGCGCATACAGTGAGGAGATTCACGTTTAAATTAAACTTTGCAAATAAACATGGCTTCCTCTACCAGTGATGGAACATGTTAACTGTAGTGACAGAGACATATGACTGACGGAGCCTGAGGCGCTAACACCAATGAGACATCTGCCACTAGTTCGATTTCGACTAGGAATCGGCAGTCCAAAGTACCGCCAGATCGCCAGAAATCAGTGAACCAGAGGGCTTCGAATTGAATACGTTATAACATAATTTGCTGGTTTATCCGACATTTTAAGCTCTCTCTAAATTCGGAGACGAATTGATGAAATTTATTTTTATTTGAAACTAGCTGAATTGGTCAACGTTGACCTTATTTTGACCATTTATCCCAGTGGTGCTCAAGTGCAGGCAGGTAAGGGGAAGTTGAGATTACCTCCTTCCACCCGCTGGACTACAACCATTTATCCGTGGTAACTCAGTTCCAGTGGCGGCACGATGTTTCTGAGGATTACTTTTTTTTACGATTTACTTTTCAGAAAATCTTCAATATTTTGTGCAAAATATGGAGTGCACAGTCTCAAAAGATAAGCAAGGTGATTGCCACTTATCTTGCGATATTCACTTTTAGTATACCTAGTTCATTTTTGAAAATGTTTGTTCGCAAATATAAGTGGAGCCAAAGACTGCCATTAAACTAGATGCAAACAAACGTAATCTCGGATACTCACAGCAGGACAGAGACCTAAATATTCCCACCCTTCTTTCTAAGAACATTTTACGGTCGTGGAATTCTGCAATGCAAGTAGTTTTATATTTTCTAGCTCGTGTGAAGCCTCACTACATGGAAACTTCAAAGGAGTGCAAAATAATTGAATTTTGCTTTCAAATGTTTTAGGTCATCAAATTGTGAAGAGAATGTGTCGTACAACTGCTTGAAAAGTTCGTTGTATTTTTGCAGAAGAATAACATTTATCGTGAACACGGAACGTAAGCAAGGGAAATGTTATAAATCTGCAACGTCTTACAAATTAAGCACCTATATTTATCATCTTCATCTCGAAAACAAAAATATTCGTTCTCCCATTGGATTGTATGCACTACTATATATACTCCGCGCCATCCGCCTCTGGTTAGCAGGTCTGGTTCTCCCTGCCTTGGCCAATGGAGGGGGGAAAGCGAGCGTGTGCTCGCTTGTTGAGCACTACTGATTTATCCCTACAAGTGTTAGGCTTAAGTTGCACTTGCCCAATGGCCTTGTTTTCATGGAGACGTTTAAAATCTATTACTTAATGCACTTAAACAAAGAATTAAAACTCTCAGAGTGCTATAAAGAACAAAAAAGTAAATTAAAAATATATAAATACACTCCGAGAAGACACTATACAAGAGCACTGTTGAACAATCACATGTACTACAGGAAGAAAAGCGGATAGAGAAAGCCGTGTGAATGTAATATGTTGCATTTGTATTTCAATCATGTAGAAAATTGTATGAGTTGTATGTTAAAGAGCGAGTAGAGAAGAACATGTGAATGTGTTACATAAAAGAAAAGTAAATAGAGAAAACTACATGAATGTAATGCGTTGCATTTCTATTGCAATCACAGAAAATTGTATGAATTATATGTTTAAGAACGAGTAGACGGGACATGTGAATCTGCTACGCAAAAGAAAAGCTAGTAGAGAAAACCATGTGAATGTAATACCTTGTATAGTAAAATGGATAGCATAAAACGTTCTCCACGAAGACAGTTACATATGCCAATTTTCCTGGTGATCGGTCAATTGGTTTATCAACTTCTATTTATTTAAATTCAGCCAAAAATCAATTTGACTAGAGAATATTTCCAGAGTACAATGTTATCTATTACTACCTGGCAAAGCGACCAAGCGTATTGACCTTGGTTGTCGAGCACTGCGATCACTTATTGTCTTGTTTACTAGAACTATATAGCGTTTCACTCTTAGAAGACAGTATGGAGTTAAATGGGACATCTCTGTCTCTATCTAGCGCATACAAGTTGCCATTAGCCGCGTCCTTTTCTACCCTTGCTCTGTTGCCAGATTCCTAATAGCATTGTATAAATATTCACTTGTTATAAATTTCAGGTTTGAACACATTATCCTATGCAGAATTTTTTTCTCTATCAGGTTATATCCTTTTCAGAGTCATTATACATTTCTATAGGTCCAAATTTCTTCAGAAAACGTTTTTTTCAATAGAAGTCCGATATTTGCTGTTTCTACACTCATCACGCACTAACTAACAAACTAACTGCTAGAATGCATCTATATTTTTTTCTTAGGTAGAGTAAACTATAGTGCTACTACCTGCCTACTTTGAATTCTCTATGTTTACCCAGTTAAGTGTTATAATTTTTTAAATTAAATGTTTTCGGAAAATTTTATATATGTGCACTGCAAAAGTTACGCAGTGTGAAACTTTTTTGTTATTGAGTTTACATCAGGGAACCAGCGAGAACAAATGTTGAGGAAGGTTGGAGAAAGTTTTTAAAATAAACCAAAAGGCAGTAACCTCTTTCTTTTATCCAGTAGGGCAAACAAAAGGTATTCATCTATTCAGCGTCAGGCCTGACACAGAAGATAGTATAAGGAGCAGCACTAGCACTAGCTCGAAAGAAGCCGTGTGTGTAACTGTGAGCTGTTATTGCGTTATTTGTTTAATGTTTTTGTAAATATTTGTAGTTATGGAGGGTGAAGCTAGGAAGGGACGATATGTTGGTAAATAAAGAAGTAAGGAACGCCAAATAATTATGAATGTGTTAGATTATTTTTGAAGTAAAATGCGTTTAAGGCAGTAAAAGAAACAGCTAAGGCTGTTGAGTGTTCAGAAGCAGTAGTGTATAGGATTAAAAAGGAAGTAATGAAAGGACTTCTAAGAACGCCATCGAAAAAGAAAGCAAAAAGGGCGGGACTACACAAAACGCTAGGTTAACGCAATATGATTGAATAGTGCAAGGTGGAGTGCGGCGAATTGGTCATTCTTTACTGTTTGCAAATATATAATTTTGTCACAGTTCAACAGTGATGAGACCCCACCAAATTTCTCAAGGGCCACTCTGATTTGGGGTTCGAATATGAAAGAAAGGGTAACAAGTGCATATTAATAGAAAGAGACGATATCGATATCATCAGATGGCGACATAAATATCTAAAAGACGTAAAAGGTTTAGGGACCAGGGGAAATCAATTGTTTATACAGACGAGTCATTTGTAAATTTAGGTCATACAGTAACAAAGGCGTGGAGGGATACCAAAGTTAAAAGTGCCCGTCTCTTCAAGCAGCAATTGAAGGACTAAGTACAGGACTCAGGCCACCTCGAGTCGCTCGCGGAGAAAGATTCGCAACTAGTACATGTTGCAACACTGCGCTCCATTTAACGTGTACTGTCTTTTAAGGGTGAGACGCGCTTTAGTTGAATAATTTCTCGCGCATGCAGATATGAGACGCACGTGCGCTGAGGACATGATCGTATCTGATCAGTGTACACACGCTGTCTGGCCGTGTATGTGCGATAAGCTCTCGTAAACAACCCGCAGTTTTACATTTTCCGGTACGCCTCATGGATTTGTCACTTAGTATGTATAGTAAGCAGGGGAGCTGACTCAATGACAACTTGCGGAGGGGGACTTAGCATTTCAACCGAAAGGCGATCATTAGTGCTTATGCCCTTAACGGAGCACCCCGGGAGAGTGGATGAGGTGAATGGTTCCGAAGGGTGGCCGAAAGGTTACGACGACAGAGCAGAGGGCAGGGTCCCTACAGTTTCCCACTTAGAAGCAACCCTTCGGAGGCTGGCTGAGCCCGGAGCTTTTTCAAACCCTTTGGGTTCGTACTGCCGAGGGGCCCAGAAACAAGTAGGCTGGCCTTCCAATCCGCTAGACGAGATTTCCAGAGCGCACCCTTTTTCCCCTGCCATGCTGCTGCCACGACACTCGCCGACACTTCCAACACTGAAAGAAACCTAACGGGATGAAGGGTGAAATGAAGTGATTAATTTAGCGAAATGGAGGGACAGGAAATTCGGAGGATGTGGGAAACCTTTCCAGCATTCGCCTGGTGACCCGGGAATCCCATGAAAAAAAAGAGCTATGAGTCAGGAAGGCCGACCAGGGGGATCGAAGCCGCGACCTCCCGAATGCGGGCCACAGACATTAATTACCACCCGAGCCATCTGTATTCTACCCAAAACTTCGACAACAAGATTTCACTGCAAATATAAGTTTTGGGGCCCTCTAAAACTAAAACAAACCTTTTTTAGAAAAATATCTGTGTGCGTGACAACAATATAACTAAAAAATGAAAATTCGATTAAAGACTAAACTTGGCATTTGAGTTTAGCAACTTTCAAAAATGCGACACAAGAAGTTAGGAAAAAAACTTCCCTTCCCAGACTAGTTATATCAAACATTTTTAGATAATTTTGATTTTCTCAAAAATGGCTTAAAATACTACATTTTATCGTATTTTTATGAGTGAAATATATATCTTGAATGTTCTGGGAGTAGCCTCTGAAGACTTCATTCTGGATGACCATGAGTGCGAAAGAACAAAGTGATTTCAGACGGTTCGGAAAGCTTTCGACTGCCGTCTCGTTTACGAGAATTTTCGAGAAAATGTGTATTTTCCAGAGAATTCGACTGGACTATACAAGGGAGAGGGCATGGACAGAGGAAAGCTGTTTAGTTTTTAAATGTTGAAGCATTTTCCGCGTTGAGTGTCGAGAAAGTGTTTAGTAAGCGTATCGTCGAAGTCAGAAGTTTGCCAGACAGAGAGAGTAGAAAGACAGTGAAGTGCCTGTCAAGGTTACGGGAGGAAGAACATCTTTGAGTAGCAAAGTCACGATCTAATTGTAAATTGTTTTAACGATAAAATAGAGTGCTGTGTTTTATGATCCATTGTTAGAAGAGAAATGAAGTGATATTACCTAAACCAACTACAGTTGTCAATTGTGACAGTATTGTGGGGATTGCCGTAACTGTAGTTTGTTTTGCTTTTTTCCTTTGTTTTTAAACGTTCTTTGTGTAGCTCCGCAAACTGTCTGGAAATAATTTTTATACAATGCCTCATTTTACGTTAAAGCTGATATCACTTCCTAAACATTAGAAAGTTTATACTTGGTACGGTGAATTCAAAACTGACCGGTTATTAATAGTGATGAATAGGGACCCAACGCTCACTGGAGAACGCAAAGTTGCGGAGTTTGAACTTTAGCAAGTGGGAGGTGATCACTGTGTCACATGATCACAACACAGAGAAGGCCAGGTACACCCGACACAGGAGGGAACGTTGCTTCAACAGTACGTGCTGCAGGCATTTTACTGTGGAACTAATGAACATATCCGAGAGACACTATGCGCTGTAGGCAAAATATTTTGTGCTGGCACTGTACTGGGACAATGACGTCACGCTCTACTCATCTGGCAGGTAACTTGCGATCGCCTCATTTCGCGATAGTTGTATAAAGGTTCGAAGCCTAGTGGTGAATTTCGTTTAGGACGCACAAGAACTGCTATTATCGATAAAAAATATTGCGCGATGTTCGGTTATGGATTAAGATCGACGTACATATTCTATTTATTCGCGCAACATTGGGCATGGTGTGAGTGAAATTCAAAACATTTTACATCAACATTTGTTGCAGATGGATTCCACATAAACTGAATTCTGATCAAAAGTAACACATTGATTGGTGCAGAAGAATCCTGGAAAAATTCCAAGGTGGTACTTCAAATTTGGTTTTGGAATTTAATTACTGGTGAAAAATCTTGGATTTATTGTTACGATTCTGAAAAGAAAAGTCAATTAGCTCAATAGATCTTTCGAACCGAACCTAAGCCTTCAAAATTCCGATGAATTCGCTATGTTGGTAAGAAGTTGGTTGCTGTTTTCCTTCTAAAACGGACCATATAACATTAGAAATAGACACATCATACTGCCGATTGGCGCACAAATGTCTGTTTGCAGAAAAGTTTTGAATAAAGTTAGTAAAAATGCTCATAAAAAGAATGACTTCACCTCATGACAAAGCATCGTTTGCACACATCAAAACCAACAATTGAGTATCTGGATGTAAAGGTCAGCACCATTGACCCTTCACCATACACACCTGAGCTAGCCTTTTGTTTCTGATAGTTAAAGATAAAATGCGTGGAATGACGTTTTAGTCATGAGATAAAGCAGTGAAATATTATAAAAACTTAGTTTCTGGAGTGCCTCAGGAAGGGTGGCATCATTGTTTTGAGGACTGGTTTCATCGAATTAAAAAGTGTATTAACATTCATTTTTTAAAACTAATCCTTGTTTGACCTAAAATTGTTCACTGTTACTCTCGTACATGTGATGTAGACGAATTTTACTGTTTCTGTCACGTGCGGTATATAGGGAAGGTATTGTATTCATCCAAAAATTCGATACAGAAACGGCAATGTTTTGAGACTCCCTTAGTAAAAAAGAATAAGGTCCACGCTCACATGTATGTGTGTGTCTGTTTGTGTCTGTGTCTGTCAGTCTGTGTCTGTGTTAACAGTATAACGCAAAAAGGGAAAGTCGGTTAAATATCAAACTTGGGCGGGCTCTAATGGCCTGGCAGTCAGCGGACCCTTAAACCCTACTCGCTCGCTCAGTCCAGTCACTCAGTCAGTCAGTCACACGAACTGTCTGTTCAGATCTTCATACGATTGCGAACCACCTTAAAATACACTTCACATAGATACATTTTTATTTTGTTTCTAACGATTTTGATAATATGTAACGTATGTTGCATATATGTTTTATATATGTCAATGATTAGCATCACTGTGTGTATACTGCAGTGATAACCATTCTTGAGGTCTTGTGACGCCAGCAGCGGAGAAACAAGAGATGGTCGGGCCCTAATACCCCCCCCCCCCCGCCCCCATTGGTGGTGCGTGTATCGAAGGTGCTTAAATTCAGACAGTCTCGCGCAACTGTTGTGAAGACGTCACAACAATCACAGCAGCAGAACGAAAAAGGAGTTTTCCAGATTATACGAGAAGTGGTCAGCGGCCGGCATGCTTGTAGAAGTTCAAGAAAGGTCCGTGTTACTCAATCTTAGCTATATAGGTTGGCGAGGCGATGGGAGTCAGTTTAGTTCAGCTTTAGTGTGTGTGTGTGTCGTCGCGTCGTGAGGGAAAACAATGAAGCAGTAATGAGTGTTAAGTGATTGTATCATGAAAGTTAATGTTTGAAAGAAAGTGATAGGAGTGGGTCAAGGTTACGAGAATAAAACAGTTGTCAGTTGTAATATCACGAAAGACTAAAGACTATGTTAACGTCAGTAAAAGAGAACTGTGTATTTGTGCAACACTTTTGGAAGCAAAATGAAATAATAGAAAAGAACCTAAAATGGACATTTGTCATTTTTGTCACAATATTCTTTGTTATTGAATTGCATTTTAAAACACTTGTCCTTTTTAAAGTAGTGAGAAGCTATTCATTTCTTGTCGTGATTCACGCAAAGAGCATGCAATTTCAAAGCCATCAATGGTTATCAGTTTTCTAAAACATCTATTACTTTAGCATAATGTTCTTGTATCTAGAATAACCATGTAAATGTTAAATGAAAGTTTAGTAACAAGAATTAGAAGAATAAGCCGTGAATTCAACGCATCAGAACTTCCTAACACAAAATGGGCATTTGCTGAACTTGCAGAGTTGTTTACATTTCAGAACTGTATCTAGCTGTAAGCAATAACTTTGTTTCTATGATAACCGATTTCAGAGTATTCCAATATACGAAGCGGAAAACTTTGCAAGTGCTGTAGCTGGGGTTATAGAATTCGTAAAGCAAACAACCAGATACATCCAAGTAAATATTACGCATCCCAAAAAGGTTTTGCATAAGTCGATTGGAAACTTTGTTACCTAAGGTATTGCACAAATCTCTGTGTCACACACATATCTGGTTATGTGGTGACCAGTATCTTTCCAATTCTTAAATATATCTCATCGTTATTTTTACTTTCTGTATTACGTATAGTAAGTAGAGAAAGTATTCTATTCCATCCAAAAGTTCGATGTCGAGATTTCAACGGAAATATGTTTTAAGGTCCCCGAATAGAAAAAAAAAATTTTTTTTTAGAAAGAGGTGTGTGTATGTATGTGCGTCTGTCTGTGGACAGCATAACTCCGAAACTAAGGATGTGTCTTTTAAGGATGTGTCACAAGATATTGAAGAAAATTGCTCCACCCTAAACTACCCTTTACACGCTAATGATTTTGATTGAAATGCCATATGCTTGTGATATCTTTGTCAAATGAAATGTATATTGTGAATTTTCTGGCTATAGCCCATGCAGTCCTATTTACTCTGGATGACCTTTGTATAACTGGTAAACCGTAAGAGATACACCATATCATACTGTGCAAAAAAGTAGATCCTGCTAAAACACACAATTTATGTCTAAATATTTTTTTATAGAGTGAACCATTTCGGAGATATTCCTTGTTGTTTGTGTGTTTTGGAGAACTTATACTTCTGTGGAATGGAACATCGTTATTCATTTTTTGTATGTTAACCGCGCAAATAGAACGGAATTTGAATGCTTTAAAATATTTGACTATCGCTCAAAGCTTACGGTATTCCCATATTCATCTTGCACCTACAAGGAAATAAACTAAGATAATTTCTGCAAATGTTTATCTTAATTAACACGAAGAAGATATAGGAATAAGAGTTTGTAAGAATGGTTAGTACAAGAGTAGAGAAAGTCATGTGAGTGCAACACCATGTTTTATCTGTAGTAATACTACGAGAGTGACGATAATTTTGTGAGCACGAAGGGGGAGAAAATTATTCATAATATAAAAACCTGGAGTGGCATTTATTTAGAGTTAGAGTAATTCACGAAATAATTAATAATTCATTTATTTAATACCATTTAATATTAATCAAGGCTTCACGGGTGGTCAGCCGGGTCAGATTTATCAACATTGAGCTTTCGGCCTGACCGCCTCCGTAGCGCGCTTGCCTCTGGCGCGGAGGACCCGGGTTCGATCCCGGTACCAGCATGGGGATTTTATCCCCTCTAGGAGGTCTGGTACGGGGTGCCTCGTTAGGTCCCGGGGGGACCAATTGAGGAGCTACTTGATGGAGAAGTAGCGGCCCCAGGTCTAGAAGACCGCATAACTGGCCGGGAGGGCTCGGGGCACTGACCACGTCCCACCCTCCAGTACTGCACCTCACCAATGACGCCTGTAGTGGGCAGAGATGGAGGACGCAGCGTCTGGGCGGTAGGCCCCGGCTGTCGCGCCGGGGTTTAGTTTAGTGCTTTCGGGCTTATAGATTCATTGGACTTCATCAGAATCAGAAGACTGTGAGAACGACTGTGCTCCGCTCTCCATATATTACCATTGTTTCATTCTGATGGATGCCATGGAGTCTACAATGGCCGAAAGCTTAATGTTTCTAAATCTGACACGGCGGAATGCCGGTGAAGCCTTCATTAATAACGCTCGCCGTGAAAGCATAAGTCTTACACCATTTAATATTTATAATATTTATGACATTCATAAAGGTTAATTAATGTTATTTTCACAGTTGGTACTACAGTTAATCCAGTAGGCTCTGAGAAGAAAAAAAAAAAAAAAAAAAAAAAAAAAAAAAAAAAAAAACGAGAACAAGAAATGAGGAGTTAGACATATGATGAATATAAATGGGCGAATTTACGTTAGTAGGCTGTTCATTAAAGGTAGGTCTGCTATATTTAAAATTACCGTTGTTTGATTTCGCCTCTTCAATTAAAGTATCAGCATACTCACTGGAATATGTGCCCAAACTTTTGTCATTTTTAAATGACCCACTAATTGCTTTTACTGCGCATGATTACTTCAGATGTTCAGAAACCCAAGAAAAGAGGTGATACAACCAAAGGGGCAATACCGCGGCCAAGTGATGATAATCTGGCATGGATGGAATAGTCGCAAGTCTGACTTGACCGTTAAATTCGCGAGAGGAGCCTGTGAATTTATCTGGGAAGATCAGACAGTCAAATGGTATTTATAGGGACTATTTCATAAATAAAATATTAATTAAAAGACTACTGCACCGATTTTACCAGCAAATGATAAACTATATTAAAAAATCTGATGTGTTGCGCTCACATGACTTTCTCTACTCTTGTACTAACCATTCTTACAAACTCTTATACCTATATCTTCTTTGTGTTAGTTGAGATAAGCATTTGTACAAATTATTTTATTACTTATTTCCTTGTAGGTGCAAGGGGAATATTGGAATACAGTAGGCTTTGAGCGATAGTCAAATATTTTAAAGCTTTGAGGTCCCGTTCTCTTTGCACGCTTAACATATAAAAAAATGAACGACGATGTTCCATTTCACGAAAGTTTTAAGTTTTCCGAAACTAACACAAATAACAAGGAATATCTTAAAAATGTTTCACTCTACAAACAATTTATTTGGACATAAATTGTGTGTTTTTGCAAGACCTTCATTTTTTGTACAGTAAGATTTTGTCTATCTCTTACGGTTTACAAGTTATTCAAAAGTCATCCAGAGTAAACAGGACTACATAGGCAATAGCCAGAAAAGTCAAAATATACATTTCATTTGTCATACAAATATCTTAAGCATATGACATTTTAATCAAAATCGTTAGAGAAAATCATTCAAGAAAATCAAAATTTTCGAAAAATTCTTCATGTAAAGGGTAGTTTAGGGCGGGGCTGTTTTCTTCAAAATATTCGCCTCGCATCCTTAAAAGACATTAAACTTAAATATCAACTTTGGTTTTTAACCGACTTTTCGTTCTTGAGTTGTGCTGTCCATAGACACACACACGGACCTTTTTTCTAAAAATGCTCTTTTTTGGATTCAGGGGGTCTCAAAACATATATTTCCGGTGAAATCTCGACATCGAATTTTTTAGTGGAATACAATACTTCTACTTACCAGTAGAGAAAGTAAAAAATACTTTTCTATTACTGCAGTTTGACTTACTAAACACTACCAACTGAGGAAAACGAAATCCAAGAATTACAGGCATTTCAATCTTCTCTTGTTTTTACAACAGAAAAGTAGTTTATAATCTCAAATACATCTCAGTTCATTTTTAACGTTAATAAATAACCTTTCATCTAGAAAAACATCAAGTATTAAAAGGATAATTGCTGAAAATACAGATGTCAAATTGAAGTGCGGTGTTATTTTGATTATTAATGAACTTAATCTTCGATGAAAGTGTCTGAGACTTTGGGACACATTTGGCAATACTGACTAAATAACATAATGACCTAGTGATAATTTGTAAAAAAATAAGAATGTCCAGCTGATTATTTCTATATGATAGGCGTGGGCGATTCGCAGGATGCATTGAGGGAACTTTAGTTTTTTACCTACCAAACATACAGATATCAGTGCTAGACCGTGAGCGGGCTGCACTCAGTGAGCATCAGTTTGCCCAGTCCTGATATGATAATTTAATACCTCCAGGTATGAAACAGTTATCTGAATGTTTTAACCTTCCCTACTCTGTATATTAATTTCCCCGTCAAAAAAATCGAAACCAAGATTTTACTGGAAATATGTTTTGAGGCCCTCTGAATCCAGAAAACTAGATACTGTGTGTGTGCGTGCGTGTGTGTGTGTGCGTGTGTGTGTGTGTGAGAGAGAGAGAGAGAACAGCATAACTAAAAAATCTGATGTGTTGAACTCACATTACTTTCTCTACTCTTGCACTAACCTTTCTTCTGAACTCTTCTTCGTGTTAGTTGAGATTAATGTTTGCAGAAATTATCTTATTTTCTTATAGGTGCAAGGGAAATATGAGAATACGGTAGACTGAGTGGTGGTCAAATCAATTAAAGCTTTCAAATTCCGCTCTCTTTGCACGGTTAACATATAAAAAAATGAATAGCAATGTTCCATTTGACGGAAGCGTAAGTTCTCCAAAAGTCACACAAATAACAAGGAGTATCTCCGAAATGGTTCACTCTACAAAACAGTTTATTCAGACATAAATTGTGTATTTTAGCAAGATGTACATGTTGTGTCGCTAAGATTTGTTCTTTCTCTCACGGTTTAGTACCAGTTATGCAAAAGCCATCCAGAGTAAACAGGAATATATAGGTTATAGCGAGAAAATTCAAAATATACATTTTTTTTGCCATAAAGTATCTCAAACATATGGCATTTTAATCAAAATCTTTAGAGCCATTTCGAGAAAATCAAAATTTTCGAAAAATTTTCTATGTAAAGGATACTTGGGTGGAGGAAGTTTCTTCAAAATCTTTGTGCTGTAGCCTTAAAAGATATTAAACTTAAATACTAATTTTTGTTTTTAACCGACTTTTCGTTTTTGAGTTATGCTGTCCACAGTCTGACACACACACACACACACACACACACATACACATACACATACACACACACGTACCTTTTCCTAAAAATGTTATTTTTGTATTCAGGGGGTCTCAAAGCATATGAAGGGTCTAATTGCAAAACTCACATTCTCCACTCTTGGGTGAAATACATTTTTTTGCTTATTCCTATTCTAAATGTTGATCTCCATATGAATGAAGTCAAATTATATAACTAAACTGGCATTCTCCTATATTAAAGAAGGGAAGAAAATTGGATGTGGTTGCAAAACTCGCATTCTCCACCACCATTTTGGCTGCTAAAGTTACATTCTCCTCTCAACCAATAGGAAGCTTCCATTAGGTCATGTAATTATCAGTTGTTTATACTACTATGGGAGCTTGTTGAATATTGTGTTCCTGAAATTTTCACAAAAGTATTGTTAAATTTATTTAGATAATTGATTTATTGGCTGTTACACCAGTCAATAATATTTTATTTTGAAACATTTAAGTATGCAGCCATTAAAGAGGCGACGTCCAAAAAATAATAAGTATCAGAGAAAAGCAGCTCGAGCCAAATATATTCACAATCACAATAAAGAACTGGTACCAGTATGCTTGGCAACATTCCTGGGTATTTTGCAGGTATCAAGAAATCGAGTGATACGTATTGGTGAAATATTTTATAATACTGGTGAAGTGGCCAGGGAACGTCGGGGTGGTGATAGAACTGGTAACAAAAGTAGAGCTAAGAGAAAAAATATTATTTAATTTATAAATAAGTACACACTATTGTGCTAACATGATTGGATGAAAGTATTTATCTTCGGAGTTGAATATAAGGAAGTTATGGAGAATGTATTCAGAAGATACTGAGGCTGAGACTCTGCAGCTAAAAGAAACTTACTTTCGTTATATTTTTAACAGGTTCTATAACCTTGTGTTTAGGAGTCCAGGGTAGATGTTTGCTCCACTTGCCTACAGCTTGAATCTGTACACTTTTTTTAAACATGTAATAGATGGCCCAGAAATTCATGTAGGGGCAGATGAACATGAATGGAAATGCAGTTGTGCAGAAGAATCACTTATTTTACACATTTAGGACAGATTTTTTCACTTAATTTCAATGTATAAAATTGTAGTTTGCTAATGTATAAGTTACAATAAAGTAATTTCATTGATACACCTGCCAAGAAATGTTACGTCTTCATTATTCCTGGTGTCAAAAATAACATTCTCCATATTTTTACATTGCAGAACTGACATTCTCCACAGCTTGGTTGCTAAAGTCACATTCTCCAATATTTAATCCTGTTTTCCTATCAATCAAGTACCTAGATATATTTTTTTACGTGAAGCAACATTTATTTATTATTCATTCTTCATGGAAATTGCAAAACAATTGCTAATCAATGAATGTTTTCATTTCTATTAGCCTTTTGTGAATTTCTTAAAATTTTAAAAATTGGAGAATGAGACTTTTGCAGTTAGACCCTTCATATATTTCTGATGAAATCTCGACAAGGAATTTTTGGGTGGAGTACAATACTTCCTCTACTTACCAGTAGAGAAAGTAAAAAAGGAAACGTTAGTTAAAAACCAAACCTCGTATTTAAGTTAAGAATCTTAGGTGTAACTTTCCAAGAAAATGCTCTCTCCTAAACTGTTATTTATATGGAAACTTTTTCTATTTTTATTTTCTCAAAAATAGCTCTAAGCATTTTGATAAATATACAATAAGTTTTAAGATATTTTTCTAACAAATAAGTATAACCTATTTTTCTGTGGGGGAATAACCTCTGAAGTTTTTTTCGTTCTGAATTACTTTTGCATAAATAGTAAACCATAACAGATAGTCAAAATCTTACTAAAAAGGTATAGATCACGTTAAAACACAGGGTTTACATTAAAGAACTTTCTTGGGGAGTTACTGATTTCCGAGATATTCCTTGTTATTATTATTATTGGTATTAAAATACATTTCTGAAACGTGAAGTACCTTGCTCTCTTTGTTTTCTTTCGCTCCTACAAGAAAAGGGAATTTCAAAGGCATCACATAGCGCTCCGCTCTTAAATATGTGGCTATCGGTGAAGCCGCTGTAACACAAAAATAAAAGGTTAGAATGATAAACTTTTATAAGAATCGTTCGTACAAGAGTGGGTAGAATAAATCGCGTGAGTACTATAATCCGATTTTTGCTTTCTCTACTGGTAAGTAGAGGAAGTATTGTATTCCACCCAAAATTTCGATGTTGAGATTTCATCGGAAATATATGTTTTTAGACTCCCTGAATCCAAAAGAAAGCATTTTTAGAAAGAGGTCCGTGTGTGTGTGTCTGTGTCTGTGTCTGTCTGTGTGTGTCAGTCTGTGGACAGCATAACTCAAAAACGAAAAGTCGGTTAAAAACCAAAATTAGTATTTAAGTTTAATGTCTTTGAAGGTTGCGAATCCAAGATTTTGAACAAAATAGCCCCACCCTAAACTCCCCTTTACATGGAAAATTTTGATTTTCTTAAAAATGGCTTTAACGATTTTGATTAAAATGCCATATGTTTAAGATATTTGTATGACAAATGACATGTATATTTTGAATTTTCTCGCTATAGCCTATGTAGTCCTGATTACTCTGGATGAGTTCTAAGTAACTCGTAAACGGTAAGAGATAGACCAAATCTTACTGTACAAAAAATGTAGATCTCACTAAAACACACAATTTGTGCCTGGATAAATTTTTTTTGTAGATTGAACCATTTCGGAGATATTCCTTGTTATTTGTGTCAGTTTTGGAAAACTTAACTTTCGTGAAATGGAACATCGTTGTTAATTTTTTTATATGTTAAGCGTGCAAAGAGAACGGAATCTCAAAGCTTTAAAACATTTGACTATCGCACAAAGCCTACTGTATTCTAATGTTCTTCTTGCACTTACAAGGAAATTAGCAATAAGATAATTTGTACAAATGTTTATCTCAACTAACACGAAGAAGATATAGGAATAAGAGTTTGTAAGAATGGTTAGTACAAGAGTAGAGAATGTCATGTGAAGCAACACGTTAGATTTTTTAAGTTCTGCTCCGTTTACAGCAATCAAACTAGTCATTGCATTTCTGTCTTGTTTTTCCCATATTCCTCAAGGCCTGTGGATGGTATTGTGCTAATATTTGTTTTTTACAGAATCTGTAAATGAAAACAGCGATTGTGTTGCCCCGCTGGTAAGAGTATAATTAACCTTACATAATTCGAGGTGGCTAAACCCACGGCTGATCTGGATATAGCTTTACGTGGGCATCGTCTGTTTTTGTGTGGTGTGTTATATATAGAAGATTTCGTCAATTAGTTCTCTATCATTCATAATAACTACATAAGTACTATACGTATACTGGATATTATGTATAAAACCTGTTATCCCTTCAAATCATATTGCTTTTGCTGTCTCTACTACATATTCGACCCAAAAGTTCCATGCACAGATTACACTGGAAATATGTTTCGAGACCCCCAGAATAAAAAGTATTTTTTACTTTCTCCACTGGTAAGTAGGGGAAGTATTGTATTCCACCCAAAAAAGTCGATGTCGAGATTTCAGCGGAAATATGTGTTTTGAGATCCCCTGAATCCAAAAAAAGCATTTTTAGAAACCGGTCCGTGTGTGTGTCTCTGTGAGTGTGTGGACAGCATAACTCAAAAACGAAAACTCGGTTAAAAACCAAAGTTAGTATTTAAGTTTAATGTCTGTCAAGGATGCAACATGAAGATTTTGAAGGAAATAGCTCCAACGTAAACTACCCTTTACACGGAGCATTTTTCGAAAATTTTGATTTTCTTAAAAATGGCTGTAACGATTTTGATTTAAAATGTCGTATGTTTGAGATATTTTTAGGACAACTGAAATATATATTTTGATTTTCTGACTATAGCCTATGTAGTCGTATTTACTCTGGACGAGTTTTCCGTGATTGGTAAACTGTTAGAGATAGACCAAATCATACTATTCAACAAATGCAGATCTTGCTAAAATACACAATTTATGTCGGAATAAATTTTCTTGTAGAGTGCACCATTTCGGAGATATTCCTTGTGATAGAGTGTGAGTTTCGGAAAATTTAAAACTTTCTTGAAGTGGAACATCGTTATTCATCTTTTTCTGTGTTAAGTGTGCAAAGCGAACAGAATCTCAAAGCTATCGCACTAAGCCAACTGTATTCTAATATTCCCCTTGCACCTACAAGGAAATAAGCAATAAGATAATTTGTACAAATGTTTATCTTAACACGAAGAAGATATAGCAAAATGAGTTTGTAAGAATGGTTAGCACTAAAGTAGAGAAAGTCATGTGAGAGCAACACATCTGATTTTTAGAACAAGGTCCACGCGCACGTGCTTGTGTATGTGAGCGGCATAACCCAAAAACGAAAACGGTTGAAAACTAGATTGGTATTTCAATTTCATAATTTTTAAAGATGTGACACGAGGATTTTGAAGAAAATTTCCTCTAAATTTAAAAGTTAAAGAAAATTGAAATTTTCTCAAAAATGGGTCTAACGATTTTGCTTAAAATGTCAGATGTTTAACATATTTTTAAGGCACATGAAATATATTTTGAATTTTCTGGCTATAGCTTATGTAGTCTTCTTTACTCTTGACGGTATTCCATAACTCGTAAACCGTAAGAAGATAGACCAAATCTTACTGTACAAAAGTGTAGTTGTTAAAACACACAAGTTATATAAAATGATCCTTTTTTGAAGTGAACCATTTCTGAGATATTCCTTGTTATTTTTTCAGAATTGTACAATACTTAGAGCGGCACCGTGGTCGAGCGGTTAGACCGTTCGCCTTCCACTTAGACGGCCCGCGTTCGATCCCAGGGACCCGCATGTAGTATTCGTGATAGACGAAGCGGGTTCTGGGCGGGTTTTCTCCGCGTTCTCCGATTTACCCCGTCACTCATTCCACCAATTGCTCCAGCTTTTCCTTAATCGATTTCGCCTGCGTTTCCTATCTTCTTCCTCACTATCATACCGGTGTTCGGCTGACCACCTACTTCCAGGTCTTCACTCTGTCTGGTCATAAGTTCCTCTCCTCCCCGACAGTCGTCTGACCCTAGGCACTGGTCCTAAGGGGAGTAAGTGCTACATAAGGAGTTCGTAATCAGGTACAGAAAGAAGAAACTATACTTATAGGATCATTTTCAAATGGAAGGTCGTTATTCAAATTTTATCTCTTCATCATGCAAAGAGAACGGCATTTCAAAGACCAGTGTTAAAACATTTGAGTATCTCATAAACGCCACAGTATTTCCCTTGCATCTACAAGAAAATCAGCAATAAGATAATTTCTACAAATGTTTATCTCAATTAATATGAAGTAGAGATGGGAGTATGCGTTTGTAAGAGTAGTTTGTACATAAGTAGAGAAAGTCATGTGAGGGCAACACATCAGATTGTTTTATAAATGACACACTGTTCGTGTCTGCATCATTAGGGTGAGTTATCTGCATAAGAGTTTTCCCGGGGTTTTCCCTTATCCTTAGAGAACAAATGTGAGGTAACTTTAAGCTCTAAGTAACCCGGGCTCATTTTAGCATCATTTCACACTCACTTATCGTGTGGTTAAAGGCCCTTAAATGTATTAAAAGAGCTAAGTTAAGGTCTCTGCTGAGGAGGGTGGAGGGTTGAAGACACTTTGGGTTAATTGAGACGTTGTTGACCAATGATTATTTTTGTGTACTTCGGCACCGCGATGGGTTTTTACACTCGCTTCCATTTATGCCGTTCCCGCACCTTCGAGAGACATTCTACTGGACGTCACAGTCGGAATATACAGGTGCAAGCTGTTGCTTCGGCCAGAATAACCTGGCTATTGGAGAGTTTAAAACCGTTCGTTTGGTTTTCGTTTATGTGCCTTTTTGGAAAAAGTATATTGTTCGTGATTGTTTAATTATTATTTGTGTTATAAAAGTATTTGTTATTAAAAGAAAATAGTTTCAAAGAAAGGAAAGACTAAAGTGTGCAAAGCAGTTTTAATAAAAGTACCGGCGCGCGCGCGCGTGTGTGTATGTCTATGAACAGCATAACTCAAAAATAAAAAGTTGGTATTTAATTTTAATATCTTTCAAGAATGCGACACGAAGATTGGGAACAAAATTTCTCCACTCTAAACTACTTCATACAAGGAAAAATTTTCGAAAGAGAGACCAAATCTTACTATAAACAAATGCAGATTTCGTTAAAATACACAAGTTATGTCCAAATGAATTTTTGTGTGTAGTGAAACATTTCGGAGATATTCCTTGTTATTTGTGCGAGTTTTGCAGTACTTGAATTTTTCTCAGATGGAGGTCGTTATTCAGTTTTTTATATTTTGGCCATGCAAGGAGAACGGAATTAGAAAGCTTTAAAAGTTTTGACTGTATTCCCATATTCCCCTTGCAGGTACCAGATATAATTTCTGCAAATGTTTATCTCAACTAACATGAAGAGTGACTGATCAGGATGTAAGGGCCCGTCGAAAGCTAGGTCATTAGAGCCCTAACATGAAGATATAGGAATAAGAATTTCTAAGAATAGTTAGTACAGGACTACAAAAAAACGTGAGAGCAACATACGATTTTTTCATGGTTTCCCTAGGTCGGTAGGCAAATCCCAGAGAGGTTGATGTTCTATCTACTCCTGTCCCCTTCATTTCTTTTCTTCTGTTTCTAGGTCGCAAGGCTATTATTTGTAACCCACCTACTGCGAGCAAATCAGTTGGGATATTGAGGAGCTCAGAATTAAATATGGTGATGTAGGGATAATAATTGTTGGGGATTTTAATGGTAGGATAGGAGAACAACAGGTTAGGCTGAAGAGCCCAATTGAAGAGCATGGTCAGGGATATGAAATAGAGAACAGGCTAGCAATACATATTGAAGGAAGGAAACATAGATTTTTGTGAAGGAGATAATCTCATGATTTCAGTGTCCAAAATGTGGTAGATATATCTTCACCAGATATTGAAAGGTGGATTTTAGATTTTAAGGTTATAAATACAATAACATAGCTTCTAGTTTCCTCTGAGATTAAAATTAGAAGTATATAGTGTTAGAAAGGAAGAATATATATGTGATCCTATAGATTTGTACACATTTACAAATGTAGGGAAGAAAAGTATGAAATATTTTATACAGAGCTACCTGAAATAACCGACGTTGCCCGTGGTTTGACGATTTTATCGCTACAACTTTTAGACTTAGGTTGGATACTGTAAAGAACCTAAAATAAACAAAATAAATAAAAACACCAGGAAAACACTATGCAGAAGCACTGTGGAACGGCCCAAATACCACTTGAAGAAAAGTAAGTAGAGAAAGCTGTGTGAATGTAAGACACATTTCTACGTCAGCCATATTGTGTGAATTTTTTTTTTTAAAGGGAGTAGAGCAAGAAATTTAATTGTTTTGTGACCGACAGGCGTCTGACTCTAGACTGGCTTATAAGTCCTTGGGGGAGGGTAATCAGGGAAGGAAAGGAGTGAAAGGAATGTTTTGCGATACATTTAATTTTCAAACATCTGGAAATTGGTATGAATTGTTTATAGAAGAGGGAGTAGAGAAAGAAGTATGATTGTTTTCCATAAAAGAAAAGGTGTAGAGAAAATGGTGTATATGTAATATGTTGTATTTCTATTTCAATCAGAAAATTGTATGCATTGTATGTTGAAGGGCGAATAGCGAAACAAATGTGATCGTGGAGCAAAAGTGTGATTTTGTTTCATAAAAGAAGGGAGTGTATAGAACATTGTGTAAATGTAATGTGTTGCATTTCTATTTCAATCATAGAAAATTGTATGACTTGTATGTTGAAAGGCGAGTAGTGAAAGATGTGTGATCGTGTTTTGCGTGAAGAATAAGAAGCAAAAGTGCGGTTGTGTTTCATAAAAGAAAAGTGTTGAGAAAATCATGCCAATGTAATTTGTTGCATTTCTATTTCAACCATAGAAAATTGTAGGTGTTGTGTGCTTAAGGTCGAATAGAGAAATGTTTTCGTTTTTCGTAAAACAAAAATGACTGGGGAAAACCGTGTGAATGTAATACGTAGCACTTCTATTTCAGTCATAGAAAATTTTATGAATTATGTTTTGAAGGGCAGTTAGGACAGACATACAAACGCATAGAGGACAGACATACAAACATTCATTTTTACATATATCGGTTGGAAGGGAAGCCATTATATTAATTTAAACCAGTGATATATCTCGGTATTTGGAACATATTTTGTGTCTTACGTTTTTGTCTCTGACCATTTCCTACGGAGATATTTTAGTTTTGTGAAAAACAATCTGGCAACACTGCAGATTGTGTGGTCGGACTTTCCCTAGCTCAGTACATAAACACAGTAACGGTGCGACTTGAAAACATGAACACATACCGTGTCTTGTCGTTCTGTGCTTAGTGTGCGTGTGTAAGCCAATCACAAGCGTTAGCTTCCAAAACATAGGCGAAAGCGAAAATGTCTACATCCACAAAGCAGGTCAATTCCCTGACCAACCTCAACGCAACGTTGTCGACATGTTACACGTCTGAAGGAGCTGAACGTAGTATTCCTTCACGTCTTTTAAGTGATTAATTGTTTTGAAACCCTGTGTGATGTGTCATAATTACTAACGAAGCTATGTCAGAAAGAAGTTAGTCTACGCATTTTACAAGTAACGAAATGTTATCTTCGTATATTCTTATGGAATAACACATCCAGTTTTGATCAAAAACCATTTGTTCTTTCGAAATTGACTGACAAAAGAACAAAATGCCATTGTTTGTAATGCTTCTATTAAGCACATATTAGAAGGAATTTAATGACTTTTCTTCCACACCATATAAGTTAAATTCAGAAAGAAACAAATACTATAAGACAGAATAGAGAGATTGGTAAATATAGGAAACATGGAGAATAGAATTACTAGAATTTAGGTTAAGATAGACCGGTGGTAGAAAATGAAAGTTGGCATTTATAATGACAGCAAAAGGAAGTGGTTTGTTAAAGATTGCCAAATGGCACAAAAAGAGTGGCACAAGAGCTGAGAAACTGGGAACAACTAGAGAAAAGAGAGAAGAGGAAAAACATTTTAGCTCTTAGATGGACATATGGGTGCCTTATTGAGCAGAAGAAGCGAGAATGGGTACAAAACTAAGCAACCTGTTAAATGAAGCAGCAACGTACATAAAATATGCTATGTAGTAAAAGAAATAGGTCAAGAACGGAAGAGAATATAAACCCAGAAAAATGGGGTACACGCTTTGTCTTTCTTCGGTCAAGATAATAACCTAAGAATAGATTTCTTTTACAGGAGGGCCACCAGATTATTGATGAATTAGATGGGGAAATCACTGACGCCGAATGATGTGAACAAATTAAGAGGTTAAAGCTAATAAAGCAAGTGTTATAGATGGTATCCCAAGAGAATTTTGTAAAGCTTAAGAAAGAGATGAACTAGGAGAAAAATAATAAGTAATCAAATACGTGAGATAAGGATACTCAAAAACTGGACACTAAATATGATAGGATCTACCTATATACCGTGTATCTGATACTGCAACAGGAGTTGGGATTGGTCAAAAGTAGTGTAAATGCTCCAACAAACGTCTTCTAGGGAACACTTTACAATAATATCCATAAACACCAACAGCAGTTTGTAATATAGTGACTATAAATCATTTCTTTTTAGCCTCTCTTTGAAATTATTAACACTTTGAGGCAGTCTCCAGTAACTCTGCAGGCAAATTGTTAGTTTGTTCTACTTGTAAAGGAAAATTTACCTACATCTGTTTTCTGTTCCTTATTTTTTGAGTGATCATTTCTCCCCCTACATGATGGGGTTAACAATCGCTTTGTTATGTCTTTCCATGCTGCTTCCCCGTTACATGTTCTAAAAATCTGATGTGTTGCACTCACATGACTTTCTCTACTCTTGTACTAACCATTCTTACAAACTTTATTCCTATCTTATTCGTGTTAGTTAAGATAAACATTTGTACGACTTCTCTTATTGCTTACTTCCTTGTAGGTGCAAGGGGAATGGTAGAATACAGTAGGCTTTGTGCGATAGTCAGAACTTTTGAAGCTTTGAGATACTGTTGTCTTTGCACACTTAACATATTAAAAAAAAGAACAACGATGATCCATTTCACGAAAGTTCCAAGTTTTCCGAAACTCACACATATAACAAAGAATATCTTCGAAATAGTTCACCCTACAAGAAAATTTATTTAGACATAAATTGTGTATCTTAGCAAGATCTACCTTTTTTGTGTAGTATGATTTGGTCTATCTCTAACGTTTACCAGTTATGCAAAAGTCGTCCAGAGTAAACACGACTACAGGGGGTATAGCCAGAAAATTCAATATATACATTTCATTTGCCATAAAAATATCTCAAACATATAACATTTTAATCAAAATCGTTAAGAGCCATTTTCAAGAAAATCAAAATTTTCGAAACATTTTCCATGTAAAGGGTAGTTTAGGGTTGGGCTATTTTCTTTAAAATCTTTGTGTCGCATCCTTGAAAGACATTAAACTTAAATACCAACTTTGGTTTTTAACCGACATTTCGTTTTTGAGTTATGCTGTCCACAGACTGACAGACTGACAGACTGACAGACTGACAGACTGACAGACTGACAGACTGACAGACTGACAGACTGACACACAGACACACACACGGACCTTTTTCTAAAAATGCTTTTTTTTTTTATTCAGGGGGTCTCAAAACATGTATTTCCGGTGAAATCTCGACATCGAATTTTTGGGTGGAATTACCAGTAGAGAAAGTAAAAATTGCACATAGTCTTGCTCGTTTTATACGTTTCTCTACTGTTTCCCAAGAGATGGCAGTGCCTGTAAAATTTTCGAAATGTTTTCCTTTGTCTACAAATTTAGCTGCTCGTTTTTTGAACTCTCTTGAGTGATAGTGTTTGTCCAACCCGATATGGATCCCAGCATGCCGTGCTACAATCTAATATTGCCCGGACTAAGGATATGTGTGCTAAGTTTCGTGATTTCCCATTGCTTCGTTTTAATACCCTCATTACAAAGTGTAATATTTCCACGCCTTCCCAGTGACGAGATCCTTTGTGGTCTCAGTGGCGGGGAATAAATCCACACGCAGGCTATCCGAGGCGGAGTCCCCGAAGGTTCTGTTTTATCACCCACGCTCTTCAGCGTCTACATGGCCGACCTACCTACAGAGCCGAACGTCAACATAGCTCAATATGCTGACGACGTGTTGCTCTACACAACAGACACCCTAACAGAACCTTCCTCCCAATACAGCGACACCTCCGCCTTATCCAAGAATGGTGCAGGCGTTGGCAATTGTCCATTAATCCGGAGAAAAGCCGCGCCATACTTTTTACTAAGCGCCGATTCCCCGCCAATCTCCCCACATTCACCTATCTGCGAAGAAGGATTGAATGGGTAAACTCCATCTCCTACCTGGGAGTGAAGCTCGATAAGGGCCTTACTTTTCGGGAACACATCAACGACTTGTCAGCGCGGGCCGGTGGGGCAACTGCCTCACTGTAACCCATGCTGCGGTCGGGGATGCCAATTCCCCTAAAGCTACGCCTTTTTCGGGCACTCATAATCCCACTCCTCCTATACGCCTGCGAAATCTGGGGCATGGCCGCAGATTCCCATCTCCTGCGTCTGCAGCGTATACAGAATAGAGGACTTCGGATTATCTATTCTGTATGCCGCGGATTCCCTTCGAGACTACTGCACGAAGCCTCGTCTCTTCCGTATGTGGAGGACGAAATTAGGCGCCGGGCAACCAAATTATACGACCAAATTCCTCAACATAGGAGTGCCCTGATTAGGTCTCTTGGGGACTACAACCCCACTGAACGCACGCGTGTGGGACACCGGGTTCCCCGCATGGCTTGCGGGCATCCCCGGTAACGAAGGAGACATCCCTTCAACAGCGAAAGCTGAATACATCACAGTCCTCCAAGATAAGCTTGGATTCTAAATTCAAAATTAAATGAACCTCCATATTTGGACCTTTACACCAGCAGTGCCCAACGGAAGTTGCACACTGATTAAGCAGCCGCTGAGGAGCAAAATCTTGCTGCCTCCATATAACCTACTACCTTAAACTTCACCCGCCACCCTGCAAAACCCTACATCCCGTCATAAAGTGGTTAAGCCCTAAAAGGGCAGGTACACGTATGACACACCTCGGGCTGATCTCAGCCTGCCAGATAGCGTCGTCGTCGTCGTCGTCGTGACGAGTTCCCTACATCGAGGACTTGGTAAAGGAGCGATCCCGAACCATGTACTCGAAAATTAACTCCCACACCAATCAGCTGGTACGGGTATTAGGTCAATATGACCACAGAGCACCTAGAAGGAAGAAAAGTTACCGCTTACCCAAGGACGTCCTTGGATAAGGGTAATGCCACTCCCATCCTCCAACACATCATTACCCATCACCTATTCCTGCCCCCTTTCTGTATCCTGAATTAGGTATACAGAAAGAAACCTTTGCCCAGAACAAAAACGCACGACAGTACACGGACAACCTCCCATATCGCACAGATAAAGTCGCATTAGCGGCTAGGTGCTGTGCGAAAAGACACACCGTACAGGAGAACCTATACGACCTGATTACGGTTCTGGTTCTGGTGACGAGTTCACATGTTCACGCACTTGTGATGAGGATTCCTCCGGCACTCTGTTCTCTGGTAACATCTGCACGTTATGTCGATATCACTACAGAAGATGCTCCATGCATTCTTACACATGCTGTAACTCCTCTTCTCAAAGGATCGAGAACTCTTTCGATCATATCTGACTTCTAAGATTTGAGCACACGCGTTGGTCACACGCTCTTGTAACGCATACACATTGCCGATAGATTTGGCATGCACCAATGCCCTCAAATGTCTCCAAAGTAAAAATATCCAATGCGTTGAGGTTGGGCAAATGGGGAGGCCATGCTACTGGACCTCTTTGAACAATCCATCTGTTGGCTGAAGTTCATTGTCGGATGTAAATACTAAACAAAAGTAAAATGGCTCATATCTCAACAGGTATTTGTTTTCGGACATATATTTATATGAACATTTATTCTAGGTTTGCTCAATCCCAACTCCTGTTGCTATATCATACTTTTTTTAAACATCCTATATAAGAAAAAAGTGAAAACATAATCCCGCTAATTACAGGGGGATAAGTTAACTTTCGATTTTACGAAACATTTTTACAGAAGTTTTAGCTAATAGGCTACAGAACTGGGTAGAGCAGGAGAAAAAATCTAATGTGTTCCACTCACATGACTTTCTCTACTCTTGTACTAACCATTCTTACAAACTCTTATTCCTGTATCTTCTTCGTGTTAGTTGAGATAACATTTATACAAATTATCTTATTGCTTATTTCCTTGTAGGTGCAAGAGGAATATTAGAATACAGTAGGCCTTGTGCGATAGTCAAATGTTTTAAGGGTTTGAGATTCCGTTCCCTTTGCACACTTAACATATAAAAAAAATGAACAATGATGTTCCATTTCACGAAACTTCTAAGCTTTCCGAAACACACACATAACAAGGAATATCTCCGAAATGGTTCACTCTACAAGAAAATTTATTGAGACATAAATTGTGTATTTTAGCAAGATCTACATTTTTTGTACAGTATGATTTGGTCTATCTCTAACGGTTTACCAGTTATGCAAAAGTCGTCCACAGTAAATACGACTACAGGAGCTATAGCCAGAAAATTCAAGATATACATTTCATTTGTTATAAAAATATCTCAAACATATGACATTTTAATCAAAATCGTTAGAGCCATTTTCAAGAAAATCAATTTTCGAAAAATGTTCCATATAAACGGTAGTTAAGGGTGGTGCTATTTTCTTCAAAATCTTTGTATCGCATCCTTGAATGGCATCACATAACGGCCAGTTCTTAAAACAACTCGGTAACGCTTAAAGCCTACCTTATTCAGATATTCCACTTCCACCTACAATAAAATTAACAGTAAGGTAATTTCTGATAATATTTATGTCGATTGAAATGAAGTAAACAGAGAAATAAGCATTTGCAAGAATAGTGCATATGTATAGCTCTACTGTATTTGTGAACAAAGTTTCTCCAAATTGAACTATACTAAAAATCTATATCGCAGTAAGTTACGCGACGATCACTTGGTGTATCTTCTAATGCTATGCACTTCGACTTTGTCCCAAACATTGACAGACTACTTAAATGCAAGCAGTACCTAAGGAGTCACTAATGAATAGATGTATATCACATAAGATTTGAAAGTGCTTTTGTAAATGAAACGCAGATAGCATACATGTAACCAACACAACATTGCAGCACATTGCACGTCCGAGTTTGTTACGCAGTCTGCGTATAACAGAAGGACAGAAGGAGGTAAATCCATTCTTTCGCTAACGTTGGACATCGCTGAATTATAACGTTTGTTTGGGCTGTCTCGTCTGCAACAAGATACTCGGATTGCAAGTGGCTTAGGCAGAACTAGCCGGAGTCAGGATTAATGGAATATTGGAATCACTGGGGACTCCATCCTTAATAGCGACCATCTTCTTCCTGATCTGGTCGCCCTTAGGGTCACCCCTTCACCCCTTACCTCCCAGTGGGCCCACTATGACCTGCTTGCGGTGCTGTGCTTCAGGATATTGGACAACTAACAAACCAATCAAAAGTAGTGGCTTTTGCAGATTATCCACTTCTACTTACGAAAGGTGTCAGCAACAAAGAAGCAGAAAACTGCAAATTCAGACTTAAAAAAGTAGAGAACTGGGCAAAGCAAAACAAACTGAAATTTAACGACTCAAAATCAATGGTTCTATTAACATCAAGGAGAAGGAAAGCTGGTAACGAACCAATCAGGGTATATTTGAATTACAAACTACTTGAGCAGGTTAGAGAACTTAGGTACCTAGGGATAACCCTAGACGAAATATTCAACTTCAATAGACACATTAACAACATAGCGGACAAGGCACTCCTACTAACAAACATGCTAACCAAAGTAGCAAGACTACAGTGGGGACTTGATCACCAGTCTCTGAGAACTATCTACAGAGAAGCAATAGCACCAATACTAACGTACGGTTCACCAGTCTGGGAGCAGGCACTAGAGAGGGAAAAAAATATAAAGATACTTCAGAGAACGCAGAGAATAATTAATATCAAAATTGCCAAAGCATACAGAACCATATCTTTTGAAGCGCCATGTGTAGTAGCTGGAGTGAAGCCTATTTGTATTAAAATAGCAGAAGCAGCAAAACTTTATAAGATAACACATGGAATGACACCAGAATCGTCATATTATGATGCACCCTTACATATAGGAAAATGGCCCCATCCAGCGGAGTGTATACCTATGGAAGAAGTCAATGAAGGTAAATATTATGAAATAGAAATCTTCACAGACGGTATTAAAATCCATGGAAAAGTTGGAGCTGCAGCAGTAATATTTAAACACGGAGAAATTATACATAAAATCAAGGCTAAATTACATGACAGATGCTCCAATAACCAGGCAGAGCCAGTGGCAATCATTAGAGGATTAGCAACACTTCAGGATATGAACATAAGTGTACAAGAAAGAATAACTGCAGTGTATACAGATAGCAAAATTACCTTAGATCTAATCAGAAATAATTCAAAACATAATAATTTAATAGAAGAAATTCAAAAGAATCTTAAAAGCCTTAAAGAACAGAAGTGGATCATACATTTTGCCTGGATCAAAGCACACGCTGGATATGTTGGCAATGAATTAGCTGATAAACTAGCTAAGGAGGCTGCGATTGATAATGCTACGGACTATGTGTACAACAAAAAACCAAAAACAACATTCGTCAGGGAAATCCAAGAACAAGGGATGCAGAAGTGACAAGAAGAGTGGATTAATACAACGAAAGGAGCAGCCTGCAAGGAGTTCATCCCATCAGTTGTTCGAAGAATGAAAACACAAATTAACTTGAATTTCACACTGACAGCAATGATTACGGGACACGAACTAACTAAATCCTACTTACACTGGCTGGTAATAATACAGGACTCTAGATGCATCTGTCTAGAAGTGCAAACAGTAGAACACCTGGTATATCGATGTTGCAAACTAAAACAGCAAAAGGAAGTAATGAAGAAAGCCATCGAATCTAATAACTAGGGCTAGGAAGTTCATGCACTTGCATGTTTTTTCTTAGGGGTTAAAAATGTATGCTTTTACGTTATGTGCACGAATTATGGAATTTTCAGTTATTTGGACATGATTTTATGCTGCATATAACTGCATATTTTCTTGATTTTGATAAATGCATATTATTTCAATATTATAGCCCTTATATTGCATATTTTAATGATTTTTGTGGTTTTTTTTTTATTATTTTTTCCATATGGATAATATTTTTCACATTGGTAGTATTGCACATGATGATACAACTAACGAAGATTTCAATATTATAGTCCCTATATTGCATATTTTAATGATTTTTATGGTTTTTTATTTTTTATTTTATTCCTTTTATTTATTTATTTATTTTTTTCCATCTGGATAATATGTTTCATATTGGTAGTATTGCACATGATGATGCAATTCGTTAGGCGGCGAGAACTAATTTTGAGTCATGTTCTCATGTAGTGAATTCCGTTTCCACCCTTTCGTAATATGTATGTGCGTAGAGAATAATCAGTGCGTTATCTGAGAGGTTTATATTAACAAAGATAAAGTGCAGGTCAACGTTTTGAGCAGCACGATTACAGCAACGCTTGCCTGTCCACCAGCAGTTGTATCGTGGTCTTCAAACGTAACAGTATTGTCAACTGGTTTCCACCAAATTAAATTAGGTGTATAAAACGTTAAAAAGCTCTTCAAATGCTGGAAATAAAACCAACTTCGAGTGCTAGATTAATTAATTTACAGAAAGAGTTTTCGGGTGACTTAATATCTATAGAATACAGAGAATAGGGTACTGTTTTGTGGAGCGTGTGAGAAAAATGTAGGGAGTGAGAAAAGATTTCAAATTGTTCAGCACATAAACAGCAAAACATAAGGAGAATTTAATCAGAAAACTCGCAAACAAAGAACCTGTTCAAAAACGGCTAGTAGAGTGTTTAGGAAGTAGGATTACTGAATTCTCCTATGGCTTGTGCCAAGCATTTTTAGCTGCTGATATTACCTTGTTCAAAATTAACAATCCGAGATTTAAAAACTTTCTTACCGAGTACACTTGACAACATGTGCCTACAGAAAGTACACTGCGTAAGACTTATGTAGGACATTGTTACAATAACGTATTGTCAAATATACAAAATCAATTAGCGGATCAGTTTTTGTGGTTGTTGATGAACCCCCTGATTCTGAGCGCCGTTCTATTGCTAATATAATCGTGGGTGCTTTAAAGAACAAAAGACTACACCTTATCCTCTTAATATGTGCAAATTGTCGGCCACTGGCAATGTAACTGTGACCCAGTTTGTGATGGACTCTGAAATTACTATGGCCATGTGGAATCAAATACGACCGGTTACTTTTGTTACTGATGCAGGTCCTTATATGGTAAAATCAGGACAAACTCTGAAATGTATTTTTCCTAACTTAATTCATATAACTTGTTTGGCACACGCTCTTCATCGCATTTCTGAGACAATACGTGATTCTTTCCACTGGATCTTCCTTGCATGAATCACTTACTGTCTTTGAAAAGACAATATGTGATCTAAGTTCGGTTCCTGGTAGCATAGGACAAAAAGTGAAAGAGAAAGTGAATTATGTAATTTCAAAAAATTCGGTTATAAACAGATGTGCGATATTCGAGACATCCTCGAAAGAATACCATCTGTCACACCAAGAGACTTGACTCTCTCTGTGAGGCAGTTAACATCATTTAAATATGCCCCGATAACATCTTGTGACGTGGAGAGAAGTTTTTCACGTTACAAAAATGTTTTGCGAGACAACAGACGATGTTTTACAGTTGAACATTTGTGCAAAGCGTTGGTTGTGAACTGCAATTTAGCAGTTAATACTAGCAGCGGGACCACTTCTGCTTCAACCTCTACGGAATAAGGTAACTTGATTTATTATTTACACTAACTCGTCTTGTGTGTGCAAAGGAACATCAATTGTTTTAATTAAATAGTGCATATTTCTTGGCATATTTTCAAGTTTTTAAGAGCATATTGGCATGCATATTTCAGTGTTTTTTAGGGCATGAACTTCCGAGCCCTACTAATAACAACAAATGGCCAGTGACTAAAGAGCAGCTAATCACAAACAACATAAGGGCTTTCATAACATTTATTCAAAGCATTAATTTTCGTGAATTAAAATACTATATTCCAACTGATAATAGGAAGATAGTGGAAGTGATATGGTGTAGTGATATGAAATAAATAAGGGATCAAATATAAACACAAGTTCAATTTAAAGGATAACTGGAAGATAGTAGAAGTGATAGTGACAGTGAATAGAGTTAAATAAATAAACAATGAACATGTCAGTATACTAAGGACAATAACAAATAACCATATAATTAAATAGTGAAACAAATTATAAAAGGTATCAATATACTAGCATGTAGTATCGCTTACTGGGATGGGGCATTCTTGTTATGGCTAATAAATTACAAAATAATAATAATAATAATAATAATAATAATAATAATAATAATAATAATAATAATAATAATAATAATAATAATAATAATAATAATCATAACAACAATAATAATAATCATAACAACAATAATAATCACCATCATCACCACCACCACCAATTTAAATGAGCAATTCTTGTATATAAATATATTCCGCGCAACTCGGAAACGGCTCTAACGATTTCGATCAAGTTGTGTATGCATATAGGGTTTTACTTGTTATCATTCCTAGGTATCATTCCTGAAAAAACGCGATTTTACGCGCAACAGTCACAATTACTCTAAACCTTATTTTGGCCATAATTTCTCTGTTAATGGGCTAATTTCAACCAACAAGCCAGGATATTAAAGGTCTCGTCAAGAGCTTTTAGTAAACCTAAAAGTTGACTTACCTATCTGAGTCTCCGCATAACAGTCACAATTAGTCGAAACTTTATTTTGGGTATAATTTATCTGTTAATGGGCCAATTTAAACAACCAAGCCAGGATACTAAAGATCTCGTCACAGAAACGGCTGCAACACTTTGCTTTTCAAGTTTACCTAAATAATCTTCTAACCCCCCCCCCAAAAAAAAAAAACAATTTAAAAAAGGGGAAAAGAGAAGCGAAGCTTGGTCGCCCAGCTGGCGCTGCTGCTACTGCTACTGCTGGTGCTACTGTTACTACTACTATTGATGATGATGATGATGAAGATAGTAATGAGAATAATGATAATAATGGGGGTCTAAATAATAAAGTAAATAAATTGAGCGTATTATGGTAGTCTCTGTTCCATATGCCATCGTCTGCCGGACATTCACATACAATCACCACTCACATTTGTATTTGCGATTGGTGGTTCAAGACACACATGAATACCAACCCAAAAATTAAAAACGAATATAAAGAGTGTAGCCAATGAGTAATTAATTGTTCCAAAGGTCAAAAACCGCCGATACCTTAAATGTCCTATGCGGCATATAAATGGAAATAGTAGGAAAAAAAAAAAGGAAAGGGGGAAAAAACTCCTCAAAGTGGAAATCCTTAGTGGTTCAGACTGTTTGTCCCGATGGGGATTGCAGCACGTCAGCCGATGGCTTATTGTGCGTCAGAACCCGGGAGGAAAGATGAGATGAAAGTATCCTACAGGCGGCCAGAACGCATCACAGGCAGAACTGCAACCCACCAGCAGCAGCCAGGTCTAGCTGATCAACCAGGCCCCTAGGGGTGACAGCCCGCGGACCACGGCGCCTCTGTGACCCTCACAACCTGGAAACACCGGATACAGAGAATGAAATGAAAAAGGAAAGGAAAGGAAACGGGGATGTAAGGTAAATATTCTTCCCATGATTCACCTTAGTGATGTGGGAAAACCCCGAAAAAGCCCAAAGCCAGGAAGGTCAGCCGCGGGAATAGAACGGCGACCTCCCGAATGCACGCCACAGACATAACGTCTATTGATTTACAGTTCAGTTTTCAGCGATAATGTATACATTAAATGTGTAAGGAAATCAACATTAAAGGGAGTTTTTAAGCAATTCTTCATTCTTTGAAGTCATTTTTAAAATTTATTTGTTTACCTGATTACCCTCCCCTTATGTAGGACTTACAAGCCAGTGCCTAGGGTCAGACGCCTATAGGGGAGCACAGGGAGCTATGGAACTGACAGAGGGAAGATCTGGAAGCGGGTGGTCAGCCCAGCACCACGTATGATAGTGAGGAAGAGGATGATATGAAACACAGGCGAAATCGATGATTGGAAAGGTGATGATGGAACAGTTGGAATGAGTGGCGGAGGAATCCGGAGAAAATCGCCCTGACGCCGCTCCGTCCACCACGAATACCACATGCTGGTCCTTGGGATCGAACCCAGGCCACTTATGTCAAGCTATTCCAAATCTACGAGTTTGAGTATGAGTACATGCAAGGAGGCAGCAGAGTTGCGCGGAGCACGGCTGTAGAGGTAGGGCGGCGAATGATGTTAGTCAAAGGTCATAACAAGCCTAATCATTCCCCGTTGCAAATCTGCACCGTGACGGCAGCTTACCCCACAGGAAAACTGTGTTGCGTGTTGCAGGCTTACTCACGCAGCCACTCAGCGGTAAGCAACTCATCTGGAACACATTGGCCTAGGTGGTAGGGGAACACTTTAACCGCTCGGTCACGGCGCCGCCCTTTTAAGATATACTGGAGTCATAAAATCATTAATTATCATGTTTCTATAATGGAAAATTGAGTTATCGGTCACTCATAAAAAGAGAAAAAAATATTACTGCAAGAATTATAGAGGAATCGCAGTAACGAATATATTTATAGAGATATCTTGAAAAATCATGAAGTATTATTTAGAAGAAAATTACAAAGATAAAAGGAGTGATAAACAGGCGGTGTTCAGGTCTGAAACATCTACCATAGACACATATTTGTAATTAAACAGTTGAGAGGATTACCAACATTGAACCACAAATTTATTTCACTTTTGTGGATTTCGAAAAAGCATTTGTCTCCGTAACTTTACATAAGTTGTAGAAAGTATGAGAAGATATGAAGATTAACAAATTAATAATTAGTAGAGTAAAATTTTGAACAAAAATGCTGTATCTAAAATCAAAATTGGAAAAGTTGTATCAGAAGAAATTAAAGCAACAAAAGAGCCCATCAGGGTTGCAGCATATCTCCCACAATATTTAAGATATTTATACATAAAGGATTGTTAAATTGAAGCAAAACATGTCCAGGAATGGGAGTTCCAGGTAGTAATAGCGCAAAAGTATGATATGGAATTTATGCTTAGAAAGTTACTGGAAGCATACGATAAATGGGGGCTGAAAATAAATTTAGGAAAAACGTTTTATATGGGATGCGGAACAGAAGTAAATGATTTAATTCTGGAAAATCAGAAAGGTTGCATTCGAGGATGTGAAGAATTTAAGTATTTGGGGTTAAAAATAGATACACAAGATAAACAGTAAAATGACAATAAGAACTGGTTCAATAAAGGTAAAATTATAACATCAATGGTGAATAATAAACTTGTGTAACAGACATAAGTAGGAAGATTAAATTGCAAATATATAATACAATAGTGAAAACTACTGTCATATATGGAGCTGAAACATGGAAGTTTAACAAAACATCGATGTCGATGAAACTGCACTTTCTAAGAAGGCCAGCGAGATGTTCAAGTCTGGAAAAAACTAAGAAACAATATTATAAGAGAAAAAAATCTGATGTTACACTCACATGACTTTCTCTACTCTTGTACTAACCATTCTTACAAACTCTTCTTTCTATGTCTTCTTCGTGTTAGTTGAGATAAACAGTTGCAGAAATTATTGCTTATTTCCTTATAGGTACAAGGAGAATATGGAAATAAGGTAGGCTTTGAGCAATAACCAAATCTTTCAAAGCTTACAAATTCTGTTCTCTTTGCACGACTAACATGTAAAATGATTAACGATGTTCCATTTGACAAAGGTTTTAAGTAATATCATTTACTCTAAATGAAAATATATTTGGATATAAATTGTGTTTCAGCAAGATCTACACGTTTTGCGTTGTAAGATTTAGTCTATTTCTTACGGTTTACCGATTATGCCAATCACCGAGAATAAATACGTGGACTACAGCCAGAAAACAGAAGATATAAATTTTATTTGTCATAAAAATATCTCAAACATATGGCATTTTAATCGAAATCGTTAGTCATTTTCAAGAAAATCAATTTTCGAAAAGTTTTCTATGTAAAGGGTAGCTTAGGGTGGAGCAATTTTCTTCAAAATTTTCGTGTTGCACGCTTGAAGGATACTAAGCTTAAATATCAACTTTGGTTTTTATCCAATTTTTCGTTTTTGAGTTATGCTGCCCATAGAATGACAGACAAGCGCGCGCGGACCTTTTTCAAAAAATCTGATATGTTCAACTCGCATGACTTTCTCTACTCTTGTACTAACCATTCTTACCAACTCTTATTCCTATACCTTCATGTTAGTTGAGATAAATATTTGTACAAATTGTCTTATTGCTTATTTCCTTGTAGGTGCGGGCCCTAATGACCTAATTGTTGACTGGCCCTTAAACCCAACTCACTCACTCACTCACTCACTCACTCACTCACTCACTCACTCACTCACTCACTCACTCACCCCTTGTAGGTGTATTAGAATACAGTAGGCTTTGTACGATAGTCAAATCTTTTAAAGCTTTGAGATTCCGTTCTCTATGCATACTTAACATATAAGAAAATGAACAACGATGTTCTATTTCACGAAAGTCTGTCAGTTTTCCGAAACTAAGAAGTAAGAAGGAACATCTCCGAAATGGTTCACTCTACAAAAAAAGTTATTCAGACATAAATTGTGTGTTTTAGCAAGATCTACATATTTTGTATAGTATGATTTGGTTTATCTCTAACGGTTTACCAGTTATGCAAAAGTCGTCCACAGTAAATGCGACTACAGGGGCTACAGCCAAAAAATTCAAGAGACACATTTCATTTTTCATAAAAATATCTCAAGCATATGGCATTTTAATCAAAATCGTTAGAGCCATTTTCAAGAAAATCAAAATTTTCCAGGTAAAGGGTAGTTTAGGGTGGGGTTATTTTCTTCAAAATCTTCG
>CM060974.1:43115338-43117838 GCA_030765045.1 Tenodera sinensis
CGTTAGGGCGAGACAAATGTACTGACCATCAATTGAAAGCTGTAGTTCGGGGGTTCGAGTATCAGCAACTGCAGTCAAATGTAGCCGTGGTAAAGGATATGGGATGGATGATGAAGCCGAAATTGTAAACACCATAATTATGTAAATAATACTGCTTCACTTGGCAGAATTAAATAACCGGGAATATTAAAATCGTCGCATGTATAAAAGGTACAGACCTGTTAACATCGTTTACAGTTAATTTGTCAGAAGGGACTTATAATGGTACACACAAGTCATTAGTGGCAAGTTCCAGAATATCAGACTAAAACCCTGTAAGACCAGTTTTCCTGGAAATCGCTTAGTCCAGGTGTGTTGAACAGGAAAACAAGGGATGGTCACGTACGCTTCGGCGAAAGCCAGTTGCTAGCGTAGAGGTAATTAAAAAGTGAAAGGTATTAAGGGGAATTGGAGAAGTTTGAAGGTGACTTGTCCAGATCCCCGAGCGAGCAGGTCAGTCACAGGAGTTGCATTCCGAATCCTCGAGTGTGACGACACATTACATTTTACAGTAAGAATCTTCGGTCTCAGTAAAGACACAGTAACGACGTAACTTTCTAATAGCGATGGGCAAATATCGAACATTTACTTTGTGAATAAAAGTGTTTCAACAAGAGTTCTGGCTTTTATGTGTAAATACCCACGCATACCCAGAAATGAAGGTCCATGCAGAACAGCCGGAGCAGAAAACACCTGAGAACAGCATTCCGCTTAGGACAGTGGAACACAGGAGGCGGTAATCCCGCTTCAATGATGACGGGGTATCATTTGACTGCAGTTGCATGGATTTTGTTTCTTTGTATTAGAAGACACTGTAGTGAAAATTGTAAAAATATAATATTTTACGCTTGAAAATATTCCAAACACATATGTTCTAAAGGTTAAAGCAAGTAGGTATAATAACAGAAAAAAACATTGGAATACTTTGAAAGGTTCACATGGAATGATAGGGTATGAGAGGGTTGAAATTGTCCTTACCTATAGATTTATTTCCAGGCTGAGTCTTTATGACAATCCTAAAATAGGTCAGCTATCTAATTACTTCATTTTCTCTCTATAGAAGAAAAAAAAATCCTTACGTCGCATATGTATGGTGATGTCATATTTTGTGTTTTAGTGGTTATATTTTTATGGATCTTTGAGACATACGGTAAAAACTCGATTATTCGAACTAACTGGGACTGAAGGTAGTCTGGAAAATAAAAAATTGGGATAATCCGGGTTATATGGGCAATAAAGAAAATAAAACTCTTAAATCCTTAGGTAAACAATCTTACAGTTTTTGGTGATAAAGAACTATGTCTTGTAACAAAATGATATACAGTACATAGCATTTCTCAACAATCATTTCATCTGCAGCCTTCTTTTCAAATACGTGTGGCGTTTGAACGAAGTAGAGCCACGCAAACGCTTTATCATTCATAGTTACAGCTGGAGTGCTGTCGGGCTGACGTTCGAAGTACGTCATAATGTTTCTCAGCTGATGCGCAGCAACTCCCAGTCCAGCAGCTGTTTTCTTCAATGTTTCTCCTTTATCAATTCGATTAATAGTATCTAACCTTTTATCCATTGAAACCATGACCTTCTTTGATGTCACTTTGAACTTGTACACCTCTAAACAGTTCGATAAGACACAAAAATAATCCGCTTGAAACACACATGATAAACTTAGTGACACGTGTCGTTTTAAAACAGTAGGAAAACTGAGGAGATTGAGGGAGGTGTAGAGATCAAGGTCAACGCTTTCTTCCGGCGCTATTTATAGCTTGTGAGACATACCGCGTCGGCACCGTGTGACACACTACTAAATCTTTCTTAAACTTAACAGATAGCATTTTACAGCACATTATAGTAAAATACAGTAGTATTACCGTAATTTGTTATACAATTTATGCAGGAACCGTACATTGAATCAAACTAAAACGCAAAGATTTGGGGTGTATACTTATAGTTATGTTCTTGCTATCATAGCTAAATTTATTACCTAATATGAACATTACATTTAAAAAAAATATCTATAAATCTCAACCGGATAAACGAGGTTTTCACTGTATGCGCCCTTATTTCCTGTGCTTTAGGTCATATAAATCCGCCCCTAATTATGAATATCAGGTGTAGTTGGAAGAAAAGAAGTGTAAAAATGTGATGTTTCGCAATATTTGTAGCTGGATATTTAAAAGGTCGTTTTATTAGTGATGTAATGACTTCTAAAGCACTGAAAGTTACGAAAACTGTCGTAACACCAATAACAGAAATAGAAAGAAGGGTCATTAGAACTGGTAACTTCACAAACAGAAGGAGAGATAAAAGACCTTTTGGTAGGCGTGGCTCTCTAATACCTACGTTATACAAGTCTGTAATATACTCAGCAGGATACTCTGACGTCAGTAGCACTTTGACCCACTGGAATTGAGACGACTCGACTCGCTTTAATACAATATTGAATAAGCTTCTCCTCTTG